>BLKR01009887.1:42500-81078 GCA_011170035.1 Teleogryllus occipitalis | reverse complement strand
ACGAATATCAGTCGGATTGCGCATTCTTACGCCAGTCATAAGTTCGAATGGCGTCCTTCCAATGCTCCGGTTATAGGTAGAATTCATGGCCCGTTGAACAGCTGGTACCACTTTGTACCATTTCTCCGGGTCGTCAATGGAAAGTTTCGCGATGATAGAAGCAATCGTTGAATTGAGACGCTCAACTTGCCCATTGGCTCTGGGCAAGCCCGTCGTTACCATTATGTGTTTAATTCTTTCCGTCGTGCAGTAGTCCTGGAACTCTTGTGAACTAAAAGACGTGCTTCTATCAGTGATCACTTGAAGAGGATTACCGAACGTAGTCTTCTGAAGTTCCATCTTTGAAATTGTGTCCCTCGTCTTCGTTGTCTTTACCGGGTGGAGCCAAACAAATTTCGTGAATGAATCGACGATCACTAGAATATGGTTGTAGCCCTTGTTGGTAGACTTCAGTGGGCCGATGTGATCCATATGATAGGTATACAACGGTTGACTCTCCTTGAACAGCGGGTGTAAAAGTCCTTCTTTCTTTCCCGATTTGCGATTCACTATCAAACATGTTACACAGTTGGATATGACTCGACGCGTTTTCTCAACTAGTCCTGGAATGTGGAATTCCTGTTTCACTTCCTCTTCAGTCCTCGTGCTTCCGTAATGACCCTTTTCGTGTGCAGTTTTTATTATTTCCTGTTGCATGGCGCGTGGAACAACCAGTAACTCTTTTCCGTCTTCAAATTTGAATAAGAGTCCACTTCTCATCACAAAGTTGTCGTACTTGCCCTCCCTCAGGATGCTCATTATAGCGAGCAACCCTTCGTCTTCGGCTTGTGCCCTTTTGATCCGCGCAGTCAAGCTATCAGCAAAGTTGAAATTTATAGTCATGCAGCGACTCAAAGCATCTACATGCTTCATCCTGTGTCCTGGTCGATGTTCTATCGTGTATGAGTATTCCTCCAGAGCTAAGGCCCATCTAGCGACTCTCGGTGATAAGTCCTTTTTGCTCATAGTCTTCTGGAAGGCTGCACAATCAGTAACGATTTTAAAATCTATTCCCAGTAAATAGACTCTAAATTTCCTCAATGCTTTTATAACGGCCAAAACTTCGAGCTCATAGCTACTGTACTTTTCCTCTTGCGTCGTTGTTTTCTTACTCATATAAGATATTGGATGTAGCTTTTCGTCGTCCGGAAATTTCTGTAATAATACAGCTCCATAGCCATACTTACTTGCATCTGTATGCAATTCGGTTTCGTACTTCTGATTGTAAATCTTCAACACAGGGTCAGATGATAGACTATCCTTCAGTTTTTGAAAAGCCTCTCTTTGCTCAGCACCAAATCGGAATTCTGTATCATCTCTGAGTAGATCGCTCATTGGTTTCGCGATTGTACTGTAATCTGGGATAAACTTTCTAAAATACCCCGTTAGACCTAAAAACCTCTGCACTCCGGTTATATTCTTTGGTTCTCGGAAATTTTGAACAGCCAATGTCTTGCTTGGAGAAGGTTGAATTTGTCCCTCCTGGACTACATATCCCAGGTATTCAACTTTTCTCTTTAGAAATTGACATTTCTCAAAGTTCAATTGTAGACCGTATTCTCTGGCGACGTCTAATACCAACGTAAGTTTGCGTAGAGCCTCTTCATCATCTTTAGCGGGAACAATGATGTCGTCCATATATACAAAGCAAACACCGTCCCTCACTAGTTGCCAAAATACACTATTTATATACCGTTGGAATACTGCAGGAGAATTTGTAAATCCAAACGGTACCTTTAAGAACTGGAACTGTCCTGAATGAGTCACGAATGACGTGTATTTTCTGCTGCTGTCTTCGACGTCCACGTGAAAAAATCCGTTTCTGAGGTCCAACGTACTGAAAACTCGGGCGTCCTGCAATTTATCAAGCAAATCGTCGATAAGGGGTAAAGGATAGCGGTCCTTCACCACGATCTTATTCAGCCTGCGGTAATCAATGCAAACTCTTGATGATCCGTTCTTCTTTTTCACCACGATTACTGCACTGGCATACTCTGATGAACTCGGTTCTATTATTTTGTCATGAATCCAAATTAGCACTTGATTGTCCACCACTTCTTTTTCTCGAGGCGAAAGTCGTCGCGGTCCGCAGTGAACTGGCTCTTCATTCTTCACTAAGATCTTCATCTTGACATCAACAGATTTGGTCTTCTCCGGAACATAGTTTGCTATTAAACCTTGAACTTCCTTTTTTATCTCGCTTTTGACCGAATCTCCTATATCCAATTCTTCCTTATTTACGGCCTGGATGCACATGATGTGAGCTTCTAATTTTGGTTTCCGTAGGGTGACACCATTTCTGTTTATGAGCACTTCCGCTTGGTCAAGAAGCTCGTTTCCAATGACCATTTCGAGTTTCATGGTATCTGCTGTAACCACGTATACGTCTGTTGTAAACTGCTCACCATCAACGACGACAGTTGTTGAAAAGTATCCTTGAGGACACGCGAAGTTCTTCCCAAATCCGCTCAGGACCATATCCGTTTTGACTAGTTTCGAAGCACTCAGTGAATCGTAAATGTCTTGTCGCAGCAAGCTAACTTGACTTCCACAATCGATGAGCGCCTTTACCTTCCGATTAGCCAATTGTACTTCTTTAAATTTGCAATTATTCGCGTTCCTTACAATGGCACTCATGCTTTTCGACTGTCGCGGTTTCCTTTCCTTTGGGCAATCAGCTGAAATGTGACTAAAAGCGTCGCAATTGAAACACCTCTTACCCTTTTCTTTGTGTTTACAGTTGCTCGAAGTATGTCCGGTACCACCGCAATTGTAGCATCGCTTGTCCGCGTCCTGAGAAGTGCCCTTCGATTTATTACCATCGTCGTTCTTCTTGTCTTTCTCATCTGTATTCTTCGAGTTCCACTTGTGATCATTCTTGTTTGTCTTCTTAGTTTGGACCTTCATCACTGCCATCTCGTAATGTTTCAGCTTGACCTTGAATTCTTTTATGTTGTCTACTCCATATAGCAGAAGTTTCGTTCCTGAATCGTCTTCAATTCCGTCGATTATATATTGTATCAATGATTCGTCATCTATATCACCTCGGCTAGCAATCTCCCTCATGACGAGAAAGTATTCCTGTAAAGATTCTTCTTTTTTCTTCCTTCGTCGATTCAACAACCGATGAATTTCTGCCGTGCTTGTCTTAACATCAAACTCTTCCTTCAAAGCTTTTTTCAGGACGGTCCACGATGTGATTCCTTTCTCGCCCTGGATAAAAAGTTTGGCTAGGCCTTCGAGTGATTTCTTAGCAAAAACAAACTTTTGTAGACTGTCCCAGCCCATCAAAACAGCTGTCTCTTCGAAATCAGTGATCCATTTTTTTACTGGATATCCATCACTACCGTTGAAGATCTTGAGTGAACCTTCAATATCACGAAAAGTCAATGAAAACTTTGGCTGCATACGTACAGAAGCGACAGAGCGCGCATCATCACTATTATCCGAATCGTTTTCTTCCTCGTTGTTAATAGCACGCAGCTTCTGCTCAAACTCGAACGTCAACTTCTTCAGTTGGGCTGCCCTTTTGTCATCTTGTTTTTTCGGGTTGCTTAATACTCCTTTGTTATATTCGTCTTCTTCATTTTCTTCTTGCTTGATCTCGGTCTCGATTTTCGACGCCGACTGTTGCAGATCTCCCAGCATTTCACATATATCGTCGATCATTTCGTCTTTCGTCCCACTGTTGATACAAAGAATACTGCATATAGCTCCCAGATCCGCTTCCGAAAATGTATCGTGAATGAACGACTTTTTCATCTCTTCATCTTTAGATCCGGACTCGAACGTAAAACCGGAAAACTCTCTAAGCCTCTTTCTGTTTTTTCGATCCTCTGGCATCGTTTCAAAAATCAAGTTATGCAACGTTTTAATTGCTTTTACCGGCGCAGAGGTTATGTTCTTTTCTATTTGTTCGATTTCTCCCAATGTCGCCATCTTCCAAAAATTTTGCGAACTTCCTGTCGAACAGTCGGTAACGTCGATTACAATCGGTATTTTATAAAAACAGCCTCGTGGTTCAAACCTTCAATTGTGCGAACAAATGTATGGAAACAGCAAAAATATTCATACAATTTGTCTTATTTGCATCTACTCACGTATCTTCGAAATTACATCAATTCTCGTCAAGCTTTCGTCGGTGAATTACGTCGTTTTTTGAGGTTATAATGACCTTCACTCGTCGTCTTATTCCAGCCTATCGTCGTCGCAACTTTGAAAACTGGCCTTCAATTGGAATCCCTCGTCGTTTATTCCAAATTGATCGTCGTCGGCTGGCACGTCGTAATGCTTTCAATGTTGCGAAATGGCGGCCGTGGAAAGTTCTAGTCGTTTCTCGAAATCCAGTTCAATCCCGGACGAGCCCCCAAATTGTGGGAGAAATGGTAGTCGGAATAGAAATAAACTCGTCGTTGAAATATAAAAAGATAATTATATTCTTGAAATACTTGAAGAACAATACAAATAAACTATATCCCGACAATTCACAACGTGTTCATCTCGGCGTTACTTGCGTTCGAGTGACTTGTTTACGCTCGTTGTCAACCGACTTTGTCCTGCCGCCACGCCATCTTGCGCCTCTTCCGGGAACCCCAAAAAATCCGCCTGATTTGAATCGGTCTCCCACATATATATATATATATATATATATATATATATATATATATATATATATAGGCTGCTTCAGAATGACAACGAAGACCATCAAGGACAATTTCCGAGTAGCGAAGCCCTGGTTCATTATTGGACTGATATCTGGGCTAAACCAAAGCAACACGATGAAGGAGCCTACTGACTGCAGGAGGAAATAGAAGCTTGTTTTAACATCGACGAGATAACTCCCTTTGAAATTCCGCTCGCTGATATCAAAACAGCAGTACAGAGAACACAGAATTGGAAGTCGCCAGGTCCAGATGGTATCCAAAATGTATGGTGGAAGTATTTCACTGCTGACTCGGCTGTGCTCGACCCATGCCTGACTCGGCTGTTCAATGAAGTTTGGCTAGATCCAACTATATTCCGAAAGTACTTGTTGGCAGGCAGAACGTATATGGTACCCAAAGCTGGTGATAGAACCCAGCCAAGAAATTATCGACTGATCACTTGCCTGCCAACACTATATAAAATTTTGACTTTCATAATCTCTTCAAGAATGAACAGTCATTTAGTTGACCAGCACATTTTGGCTGCTGAACAGATTGACAGTCGCAAGGGAAGTATGGGATGCAAGGAATTATTATTAATTGATAGTGTAATTACGAGGCAAGTACGGAAGAATCAGTGCAATCTTTCTGTATACTGGATAGATTACAAAAAAGCCTTTGATTCGGTACCTTGCTCATGGCTTTTACGAGTACTCAACTTGTGTAAAATCGATCGAAGACTGATCGTTTTCTTGAAGAACTGCGTGTCAGAATGGAAAACTTATTTGCAGATTAAGAAGGGAACCTGCTGTTACGTGACGGAATATATATTGAAATTCGTCGTGGAATCTTTGAAGGGTACAGCCTAAGCCCGCTGTGGTTTTGCATAGCACTCACCCCTTTGAACAGGATGCTCAATCAGGATATGGGAACTTAGTGAAGAAAAAACCTGATGTTCGTATCTCGCATCGTATCTACAGGGATGATCTCAAACTATATGCTTCTAATAGAGATCATTTACAAAACGAGCTCGAACTTGTCAAGAGTTTCAGCGATGCAGTTTGTTTAGAGTTTGGAATTGAAGAATGCGCTATCCGTCATGTTGTCCGCGGGCAAGTCGAAAACGGAAAAAAAAATATGCAAATGTCTGGTGACATATTAAAAATATCGGAATATTATTAAAAATATCGGAACTGAAGACTCCTACAAATATCTGGGCATGCTAGATAACTGGGAATGCAATTGTTGGGAATTTTTGATTCAGACATTAGGAACAAAATTGTACAGAACGTGCTATCGAGAGAAAATAACGTCTGCAAAACATGGATTAATTCAAGAAGCAAAATATCTGCTATTAATACTTGGGCTATTCACATAGCAACTTACATATTTGGTGTAATAAAATTGACAGAAACATCCTTGCAGTCTTTTGACAGGAAAACGAGATACACTTACAAGGCATCGACTGCACTACCCTCAGAGTTCAGTGCACAGGCTGTACTTACCTCGTGCTAGTGCCGGAAGAGGACTCGTTAACTTGGAGGCACTGTGCCGACAGCAAGAAGAAAAGCTGTGTCGGTACTTCCTGTCCATCAACTCGTCTGTTCACAAAGCTATATGTGATCAAGATAGAAAGATGACTCCAATATGTCTGGCACAACCAAGTAGAGTTTGATTATATGAAGCATCAAGACCACGTGCATGTCTGGCAAAGAAAGGAACTTCATGGTAGATTTTTTGCAACTTTAACTTCGGAGAATATTGATAAGAAAAACTCAGTGGAGTGGCTTAGAGCTGGGGGCCTCTTCAGTGAGACCGAAGGATTTCTTTTCTCCATTAAAGACCAAGTTGTCAAAACCAGAGCTTATAAAAAATTCATCATGGATCAGCAAATTGATAGCCGATGTCACCTATGTAAATCCACCAACGAGCCAAGCCAGCATATTTGCTGTGGATGCCCCGCATTAGCTCAAACAGAATACCTTAAGAGACACAACTGCGTCGCCAAAGAAATCCACCAAGCCCTTGTCAAGAGATACGACCTCGCAGAGAGTGAACAAGTAAGTAATCAGCAATGATCGAGCTCAAATTCTGTGGGATAGTATAATCTTCACTGACCGAACAGTGGAAGCAAATAGACCAGATATTGTTCACTATGATAAAGTATCTAAAACCATATGCATCATTGATACTGCTGTCCCTACAGATGACCGGCATGACCGGCAACAGTTGGAACAAAGTGTTACTGAGAATTGTTGCTGAGAAAAAGAGAAAATACCAACCCCTGACTGTTGAATTGAAGGATATGTATAGATTGCGCTCAGTGGAAGTGCTTCCAGTAGTGATGTCAGCGAATGGATTGGTCACCAAGGAATGGCAAGAGATCGCGAAGAAGTTAAAATTGACTGAAAAGCATTTGCGGACCATTCAAAAAGCTGCATTATTGGGAACAGCAAATATAGTCCGTAAATTCTTAAGCCTGATTTGACGTATATAAAAAAACAAATGTATTCTGGTTCCACTATACGTGCAAACCATTGTGGCCGTGAGTGATTTTGAGAACCCCAGCATCAGTGTATATCCACAGAAAATGGGAAATAATAATAATAAAATTTAGAAAAGCGGGAGATTATCAACATTTGAACAACTAGACATTTTTGTTCCCGAGTTATAGAAAAACTATTTTCAACGATAAACGAACTGCAGATTTCATTTTTCTGCATTGCTAACAATATAATAATTCACCCGCAGCTCTACTGCTACCACTACAACCAAAAGGAGACCTCAAAAAAAACGTGCGCATAGTGCAGCTACATTTATTATATATTTATTATATTTTATTATTATATATTTATTACAATTATTATATTTACAGGATGCGAGTGAAGAACAGGACGAAAGATTTCATCAGGATGTCCGTGATTTTGAGAATCGTTTACAAGGAAAATGAGACGTCAATATGTTTACTGTTGGATGCTCAATCGAGAAACAAAAGTAGGAAATCAGAAACGAGTTCGAAAAAGTATGAAAGAAAAAAAGAAAAGATTTCAAAGGAAAAAAGTCGACCTAAAATTTTGTATAAATATCAGAAACAATTTTTTGATCACTAGTAAGAAAGTAAATGCATTTAGTGCATTGTAAAAAAATAAGTGTTTTTATTAAATATTTGTTTTCATTTTGCAAAGAAACTATACGTGATGGAATGTTTTGAAAGTCATTTGTAGAATTTGTGACCTTTAAAACATATTATTCAGTAAAAATAATCTCATGCAGCTGACAAAAAATTTTTTTTTGCAGACCTGTGTTATTGTTCTCCATGTTATATTTATTATATGTATTTTACGTAAAAAACAGTTAAAACTGTATGACGTGCTATGGGGAGAAGTGAATTCTGTGCACGTTTTCAAACTTCTGTGATCCCTACACTAAGCAATATACTACTTGAATTTTGAATACAGAAAAAGTGTTTCGATGTAATAAAATCTATTCTATAGAATTTGCTCAATGGATGAGGAAAACTGGACGAAAAACCTGATCGAGATGGGCAGGATGAGTTGTCGCCGCAGGAAGTATTATTCCTTAACGAAGGACATGATGAGGGATAAGAGCCCACATTTATTGCTGATTTACCCTTGAAAATATATTTTATTACATCGGAGCGAATATTTTATTAACAATCCTTGAAAAAACGCTCATTTTCTTGGTGTATTCAAAATTCAAGTAGTAAAATATATGGCTTAGGGTAGGCATCTCACAATTTTGAAAACGTGCACAAAATTCACTTCTCCCTAAAGCACGTCAGGCACAGTTTTTAACTGTTTTTTGACATAAATTAAATAAATAAATACTTATACGATAAAGTAAAATTGTGGAGCCGTTTTTAAGAAAATGGAATTAAATGGAATGGAGAGACCTGAAAATTTTGTTACCTTAACATCAGCTCACTGCATATTGTTCATTTTCAATGGAGCATACGATTGCCGATTTGAAACGCAAAATTGCATTGAGATGGTTTTTCCTTCGTTAACTATTAATTTGTTATTTCAAAACCAATTTGAAACTTATGAAATTGTACTATTTATTGTTTCTTTTTGCAAAGAACATTCGTGTCATCGGCAAACAAAACTGTTCTTCCATATTTAATAGATGAGGGCATATCGTTTACGTACAACAGAAAGAGGATAGGATCTAAGATCGAACCTTGTGGGACCCCATGTTCAATTGGCAAAGAATTGGAAAGATAAGTAAATAATGTTCTTTGCTACCAGTACGGTATTTCTACTCTTGGAGATCAATGTTAAAGGCGCGAGGTTATCCAATCTAGGGCAATACCACGAATTCCATAAAAAGGTAATTTTGAGAGCAATATGTTACGGTTAATAACGTCAAAAGCTTTCGAAAGATCTAAAAATATCCCAATGGGTTCTTCATTTTGGTCCATTAATGAAGCACCATCTTTAAGGAAAGAAAAATTGACAGTTTCCGTAGATTTTGGTTTTCTGAAACCGTGTTGTGAGTTTGAAAACGCTTCGTTTTTCCTGAGAAAAGTTTCCATTTGCGTATAAAAAAGCCTCTCTAATATTTTTGAGAAAACTGACAAAAGAGAAATTGGCCGGTAATTTTGAATTTCATTTTTGTTCCCTTTTTGAAAAAAAATTGGCTTAATTTATGCTGTTTTGAAAATATCTGGAAATATTCCTGTGCGCAAGGAAGCATTGAAAATGTGAGTTAATGGGTGTATTATGGAAGGTGCACACGTTTTTAATAAACAATACGGAAATTCATCTAAACCAGATTAATATTTATTTTTTAGTTTACTGACTATTCTGAGGATTTCGTTGGAAGAAGTATCGTAAATAAACATCGTGCTGAATTTTTTTTGAGAAACAAATGATGTTGAATTTTCTGGTTTTAGTCCCTTCGTGAGATCAACCGCAATTCGAGAAAAGTGTTGGTTGAAGAGATTCGCAACTTTTTATGGATTACTTGCTTCTCTTTCATTATCCTTTAAAACAACATTCTCTACGAAATATCGTGATGAGGTGGTCGTATTTTTTACGATATTCCACTTTGCTTTAGTTTTGTTTCTAGCGTTCAAAATATCCTCATTATTTTTGCCTGATCTATTATTTTCCTTAAAATTCTTTTATATTCTCGGAAGTAGACGTGGAAACCGGATGATACGTTATGATATTTAGAAATAAAGTAGAGCGTACGTTTGTTTTTACACGATGTTCTAATTCCTTGTGTGATCCAAGTATTACTTTTTCGTGAAATGTTTAATTTTCTCTTTTTAATAGGAAAGCACTCGTTAAAGTTAAATGAAAGCTTTGAGAAAAATAAATGATATTTTTCATTTGTGTCAATAGCGTTATAAACTGCCTCCCATGATTCCTTCAGCAAGTAGTCCGTAAATAATTTTATGTTAACTTTAGTAAATGCTCTGCACATGCGTGTTTTATTTATTGTGTCAGTATTCATGTTATTAGTAATTGTGAGAATTTGTGCATCGTGGTCACTGTAACCTAGATTATTCGTTATTATTTCATATCTAGTTGTGATTTTGTTAATTATAATTTGATCTTTTTCTGTTTGTGATTTAAGAGTATTGACAGATGAAATTAAACAATTAAAAATGGTACACAAATTTAAGTTAAAAGACAAATCTTTTCTGCTGCATAACTGCTTCTATACAATTAGAGACTATACTGATCGTCAAAAAGAAAAAAAATTACTTTAACAAAACAATGATATTGTATAATGAATTAGTTTACATTTGTATTGTATATTTTTTTTAAAAGATTTAATATGCCTGTAACAAGTAATGTACTTCAGCTTCCGGGTCAATGATCCCCATCTCGATTGGATTTTTGTCTAGTTTCTCTTATCCTTTGAGCAAATGCTGAGATGGTCCCTTGATTTGCTTCTGGACGTAAATGTAGCTTCACTATGCGCACGTTTTGTTGAACTTTCCTTTTGCTTGTAGTGGCAGTGGACCTTAGGGTAAGTTTGTATGTTTTTAGCAATACAGAAAAATCAAATATGCAGTTCGTTTACCGTTATAAATAAGTTTTCTATAACTCGGAAACGAAAATATCTAGTTTCTGAAATGTTAATCTCTCGCTTTTATAATTTTATTATTATTATTATTATTATTATTATTATTATTATTATTATTATTATTATTTACTTTATTTCTCAGTTAAACTGGGCAAAAAGAATATGTCTTTTGATGTCTTAGAACCAGATTCTGTTCTTATGAAAAGGGAATTCACCCTTTCCCACTTGAGCTTACAGTAAAAACCTTCGAAAAATGTGAGAAGTATGAGGTAAGACTGCCTTTTGTCCAACAGTTCGCAATTTTATTGGTAGTTCCAAATTTCTCAATTTTTTAAAAAATGTTTTCGGTATCACTCCTTCCGATGAGATCACCAAGGCATATATGGTAACTTTCTCCAACCGCCAGATCTGTTTCAATTGCATTGCAAGCTCTTCATACTTCCTGATCTCTATTTCAGCGTTCCTGATGTTATGCGTCAGAGGAACTGCAATATCAATTATAGAGGCTACTTTATTGGTTTTACCAATGAGGAGGATATCAGGCCTGTTATAATCCACTGTTTTGCCTGTGATAACAAATCGGTCCCAGTACATCACATGTTTCTTTGTTTCCAATACAGGTGCTGGACTATAAAACGGCGTAGATGAGTCGAGCAACCCGTGTTTAAAAGCAAGTTCTTGGTGCATCAATTTTGCGAGATGGTTGTGTCTTCCAAGATAGGCGTTGTCTGATAATGCCGGACAGCCCGCCATAATGTGCTCAATTGATTCGTCATATGATTAACATTTTCGGCATTTGTCTATCACATTCATCTTCATAACATTTTTTCGTAGCTTTTGGTTCGCAGAAAACTATCTTGAATAGCCATTACAAACCCTTCAGTCTCTGGGTATCAATATCCACTTACTAGCTAATGCATAGACGCAGCTTTATCAATATGTTGTTCTTCCAGATGATTGAGAAATTTTCCGTGTAGGATTTTCTCCTTCCAAGGTTGTAGTTTATCTTGTGTATTTGGAATGCTTTTCTTGGTGTTACAAGAAAGATTCAGTGGTGTGTGACGTGTCAGTTTCTTTAACCTGCTGCATAATTAGGCCAAAAGAGTTCATCTGTTTACTTTTCATATTCTGTTCTAGTTTTCTACATAACCGGTGTATATACAGTAAGCCTCTTCCTCCAACTTTTCGGAAAAGATGTCTGTCTGTGAAAGAGTTGGGATGCAGACATCGGATTTTAGTGAGAAATCGTCCTGTTATTTGGTCGAACAAATTTAAATCAGAGTCCGACCACTTCATTATTCCCAAAAAGTAGGTTACGGCCCAGGTGTAAATTATTATTATTATTATTATTATTATTATTATTATTATTATTATTATTATTATTATTATTATTATTATTATTATTATTATTATTTTCTCATCTTATTGGCATCTTATTGCACAGTTATACAAAATCAAAGCACAATACATCTATTTTTTAAAAAGAATTTATAAGACATTGTTTCGCATGAATTTCCGCACTATCCTTGTTGAAATAACAGCTGCCTTCTGCATGGGTTTGTACAGGTCTTCTTCATTCAAATCCAGTTGCTTAAGGCCCCAAATCAGACTCCTAGGGATGACTCCGGTGCTTGAAACAATTATCGGGATAATGTTGACTCTTTTCATATTCCACGGTTGTTGTTGTTATTATTATTGTTATTATTATTATTATTATTATTATTATTATTATTATTATTATTATTATTATTATCTCTTTTAATCTTTCAACTATTAATAGTTAAATTATTGGGTAGGGATTCTGAAACTCAAGAAAGCGTGCGCAGATGATTTTCTCCCCGATACGTCACATACTGTTTTTAACTATTTTTGAATAAACAAATAAATAAATAAATGAGCACCTGTAACAATGTGGCTTGCACATTTTTTATTAGTCGGGTATAGTCTTATCGCCAACCGATTGGCAGCAGCACTGAGACAGGACGTTATAGTCGCGAGATTTTCTACGTAGTTTATCGCCTTTTCCGTAAACTCTTTGGAATGCATTGAACACCCACATGGTCAGCAATAGCAAGCATAGCAAGAGTACTAGTATATATCTCAGCACGTGGTCGTGTTGGTGTTTCTAATCAGAAAGTATTTTATTTGGTGTTTCCATCACTGTCCTGATTGAACCTTCATTGTAAGTAATTCCATCTGAATCCTGTGTGGTGTGTTTTAGTATTAGTGTTAGTGTTTTAGTTTTAGTTTTAGCTTTTGTTCCAGAAGTATAGGTAACGTTTGCATTAGCTATCGAAAATTATGTTGATATTGTAGGTATTTAACTAGGTAAGACGATTTTGGTTGACGCTCTTCTTTTTGTCGGAAACAGTGCATTCCTCGTGGTGTGATAAACTCGAGACATAAGTAGTATATATGAAGTATTTATAATACATAATTTGGCAAAGCGCAGTGCAAACGCAACTAGTTCATTTGGGAATTTAGAGGCCCTGATTCAAGACATTCTGACCCTTGGTATGTACTTACTGGCGTACCTGCGTGAATAACGACAATTGATAGCCTGATTTTTTTCTGAATGTTAAACGAGTGGGGAAGTGTAATTACTTGATAAAATTTTAATTGAGTCAATCAGTGAAACAATGGGCCATGTCCATTATGAGAAAATGGATTTTCTTTTACGTACTTTGTATATTGTTAATATTACAGGTAGAAATATTATTTGATTGGTTTGAATATACACTTAACCGAACTAGAAAATTATAAAATATAAATACAAATACTTTTCGTTGCTTACAGCTTTACAATATTTGTGTTCTTCTAATTTCTAAATGATAAAACTTAAGTAGAACATTTGTCCAAGTCCATTTATTCTTACTGACCATTTATTACATATTAATTTCATGTAAGTAAACTATATTTCTTTCACATTGAACATTTTGAGCATTGTTTTCCTCAACCTCCTGCTCCTCTATAGAAACAAAAATCTCATCTTTTCTATTACCATGCTCCTGGGTTGGAAGACATAGGAAAAAGCTGTGATGAACTGATGATATATAGGGAAGAATATGCTTAAGATCATTCAATTTAGCAACAATGGATTTTCTTCCTTCAGGATATAAAATAACTGGATCAATTCTCCTTGCAGATGCAGGGCAACCTCTCTTTCTTCTTGCAAAGCTCACTCTCTTCCAATTTTCTAAGTCACTTCATGAATAGTTACATGAATATATTAATTTTAATTTAATGGGGACAAAGGAGGGGAGTCTCTTTAATCCCTATCTCTAATTACGCTGATAGAAATGAATAAAACTTTCCGATAAGCGATTTTTATGGCTCTCCCTTAATGCACTTTGTCCCCACCACATGTTAATGCCAAATTACTTCCAAAGGCAAGTTTTTTTGCTTCTCTCACCCGGATCCAAGTCACGATGAGGCTTGGTCTACCCCCTCGCCATCACTATAAACAACCTTGAGTCTATCCACCGCATAATTACCAATTCACTTTTATAAGAAAACCTTGAAAATTCAAATTGCATAGTTGCAAACAAGTTTTGAAAAAAGAACACTACAAGTTTTATCACACAGGCACACCAACCTGATCTCAGTACGATTTAGTAACAAGCTCCAGCAAGATACTAGTGTGAAATTGCCTCTCCTTGTAATCGCCTAGGTTTTACCTAGGCCTACAGATCGTGAAAACACACTACAAGGGATGCTTTCACCTCAATTACACCAGACCTGCTTTAAGGATATGTACAGGCACTTCAAACACAAATCCAAAAATGCATTGAAGTTTATGGTCATAAATTTGAGCGTTGAATTTAATTAAATGGTGAATTTAATTAAAAGGAGACTTACCTAAAAAAAGCATCCCAATTATGAGAGATGAGAATTTATTTTCATGAAATTAAAATTCTTGAATTTTTGGAATTTGCCAACATTTAACTTTTTTAAGTGTCAGAATGGTTGTTATGCTGAACCCTTTAATGCCCTTTGTTACATATATGGTTTATATATGTTTACATATATTGTTATGTATATTACCACTAGTCTGGTCAATTCATATTTGCACTAATTTGCAAATTTTATTTTTTCAATAAACAGAGACATCCTAAATGAAACGTTCACAGGAAGTTCTTTCATTCTCGATTGCTTTATGTTGATCTAGCCAAGATCGCAAAGGCATATTAATGTCTTGCGTTGATTTGAACCATCATCTTAAAAAAATGCTTAGCTGCTATATGCCTGTGGTTAGAGGGAGAGTCCAGTGTAAAGCAAATGGTGGTTGGTATGCATCAAAGTTGACGGGGCATATGCAGCTAAGGTCTAACTGTTTTGCTATGTCTTAGAGAAAAATCTACTCATATAACCACTTTGCTGCAATGTTGCTCTAGAACTCCAATTTAGCAACATAACGACAGTTTAGCATGAAAAGTTGCAAATTCTTACTACCAGAGAGCCCTAACAATGACTACATGAACAGATGCAACAATGGGCGAGTGCTATGCACACAAAATTTTGTTGGGCATTAAAGGGTTAAGGCATTGGCATACCTTTTTGAGGGTACAAGTAGTATTGTAGTATTATTTAACTATTACAAATATTGTGAGAATGTACAAGCTTTTGTAGCACCAGCTAAGTTGTTGTATGGTTTTTGTTTTTATAAATGAATTAATTTTTTCACGAGCTAATTTCAATAGCTTCCAAGGTGTATAGTTACTTATTTTATGTCCTCTGGGATCATTAAAGAATGGTAATTCAGTATTCTTGCATGTGTAAATTAAATTGTCTTTTTTTAATGATTTACAGTTTACTTACCAGAGAAAACATAATTTTGAAACTTATTTTCTTTTAGTTTGTTCTTATTAAATTATAATAATGTCAAGTCTATACTGCTGTAATAAGCTGTTCGAATCACTATTATTGTTGGAATTGTGTTCATATTGAACTTGGACTTGAATATGTGACTTGGCTTTGTAAGGACCTTGCTTGAACCTGGAGTCTGGCAGATTCCAATAGTTAAAATATTTTGAAACATCCCTAAAGATGTGAGCATGAGTGTGTGCCATACCACTGTGAACCAACTCCCACATCAACCGAATTTATGCTTAGAATTCATGTTTTTCAGGAGCGGTGATGGAGTCTGGTCAGAGTAACAAGAGACCCCATTCTGGGGATGAAAATGTTGGTGGCAAGAGAGGAAAGTTCTCTGGAAGGGGAAGAGAAGGTGGTGACAGTTTCAGAGGATTTGCAGGGGGGCGGGGTGAGGGACAGAGAGGGCGAGGGTTCAGGGGGGGGCGGGGGGGGTTCAGAGGTGGTAGGGGATTTGGAGGGGATAAGGGTTTCAAGGGAGAGCGTGGTGGATTCAAGGGCGGAGAAGGTGGTGGGTTCAGGGGAGGTCGGGGTGGAGAAGGTGGTGGGTTCAGAGGAGGTCGGGGTGGGTTCAGGGGGGGGCGGGGTGGATTCAGGGGCGGAGAAGGTGGTGGGTTCAGGGGAGGGCGGGGTGGATTCAGGGACGGAGAAGGTGGTGGGTTCAGGGGAGGGCGGGGTGGATTCAGGGAAGGAGAAGGTGGTGGGTTCAGAGGAGGGCGGGGTGGATTCAGGGAAGGAGAAGGTGGTGGATTCAGGGGAGGGCGAGGTGGATTCAGAGGAGGGCGAGGTGGATTCAGGGGAGGGCGTGGTGGATTCAGAGGAGGTAGAGGTGGTAGGGAGAGAGAATCGCGTAATGGTGCTGTAATGAACCAGGGGAGTGGACAGAAAGGTACGTACCATGCTCTCTCTAAAGTATCCTATCTTATGATATTCTTGGGAGTAATAATTTCAACTTGCGAAATTGTGATTGCCTTTAAAGTAATTTTGAGTAGAATAAATTTCTTGTGACTGCTCTTACTTATGCTCAAGGAGCTTAACTAATTAAATAAATTGTAAGCCAATGTCAAACACAGGAAGGGCAATAACTCTGTCATCAAGAGACAAATCAAATTTGTTCATGGTTTTGGGGAGTTAGTGATTTATTGACATCAAAATATGGCTGAACAACATAAGCCAAACTCCTGGAGAATGCTACTACCCATGTGACAATGATATTAAATCAACTAAAACATGGCTAAATGATGACTTCATAGTTGCAGAACTAAGGTGGACTAATTATAATGTCATTATGAAAGATGGGTCATCATTAGGGTTTCTAAAAGTCGTTTATTTATTTTAGGGTTACTAAAAATCATTATTTAAAAAAAAATCCAAAAAAAAATTCAAGTTGGGTAAATTTTTTTAGATATTTGAAAAAACAGACCAAAAATTGAAGGGACTGTAGAATAATGGGGTATCACACATTGATCTATTTCTCAGACATTGTGGGTTTTACTAGAACTTTCATAAAATAACTCTCAAAACCATGGTTCAGTAAAATCTGTAAAATTGATAGTGACATAAAAATGATGATTAAGAGTTGGGAGCTATTTCGAAACCAATTTCGATTACTCTAGACAAAATTCCTGTTACTTTTAGATCCTACAGTTATGAAAGAATTTGCATCCATAGAGTGATGGTGAAGTATGGAAAAAATACAGAAAAAAAACAATCCTTGTAGAACAACATTTATTAGCATCAGCATCTTCAGCTAGTACGAAACAAATTTTTTCCACATTTTGGCTTGACCAATAAAAAAAATAGGAAGTGCCTTGGAACAGAATAAGCAGCATAATTGGTGTTCCTCTATAAACAATTAAATAATTCACAGAAGCTATTATATTTCATTGTTTATTAATAAATAAATACTTTTAGTATTATAACTTGTAATCTTTTCCTTTATTGTCTGAGAAGTTTTAATCATTCTTTGTAACATTTACAATAAATTATATTTTTTTATTTACATCCAGGATTTTTTAGTGAATTATTTGATTTAACTAATTGGAATAAATCATTTGATGTAAATCATGAAAACCTTGATTTATTTTATTTCTTAAATTCAATTTGACATTAATCAGATCTTTTTATTTAAATGAAATTTGTGTTCATAACGTAATGTATATTAAATCATGATTAGTTTCATTCATTCCAGTGTGATATTCTTCATAAGTGACACAATTCTTTTATTCTTATTGTTATCTCTTGAACATTAATTCATCACTATCTATATATTTATAAAAATAAGGTATTCTGCCATGGCTTCGTTTAGAGCTTTTACTGAACCGATTGTAGTATTTTTTCCTTTAAATGAAAGAACGTGATCTCTAGATGTGTTATCAGATATTGTTAGTGTTGATTCACCAACATTTACGGTGAAAATTAATTAATTAAATCAATCTTTAATAGTACGCTTATCAATAGTCAATTGTTTTCTTCCAAAGCTTCATGGTGGCGCTGCTTGATGTTTTGTTTTGATGGTTGAGATTTGTTTACAATTCTTCAAGGATTTGTTTCAGTGTAATAATTGCATTGTGGCGTTGATAGTTGGCATGTATTTGCTTTTGTGGTGTATTTTGTAGAGAACATTCGGACAGTGAATTTTGCTCGGTTGTACTTAAGTAGTGAAGTTGTACACAGGTTATGTCGATCATTGCCCACGCGCCCCAAAAGACGCAAACGTATATTGTGGACGAAGGGAAAGAGGAAGTCAGCGTAGAAGTCGTGTTAGTGAGGTCATTTCGTTCTCTGTTGGGTCGTTGTCTATGAAACGTCAGTTTTGTTCTGCTTTGCACTTCCCATGTGAGAGAAATTCTGCAAACGAGTTTACTCTATGTTGCTTAAATGGGAAAATGAGTTTACCTTCTAGCAATATGCCAGAAGAAATCAAAGTTTTTTATAGATGATGACACATCAAAAAACTTTAGAAATAATATTCGTCAGTATAATAGTGCTCTTTCTTTTGTGTCATTTGTGCTGATATTGCATTGCCACCTGGTCATGGGCCATACATGTTCAAAATTTTGGAAACTCTACATCACAAAACATCTTCGTTATACCCTGAAGATCCAAACAACGCAACATATTGTGAACATTAATCTGGGCACAGTATTTTACATTTATCTCAGATCTCACCGTCAAATTTTGACGGGTTATCACTAGTATAGAATAAATACTGTTTATACTTCAGTTTCTCTTAAGTGGCCTGTGAAGGTCACAAACGAAGAAGGCAGAGGGAAGACAGCTCTCCGTTGTTGGAGGGTGCCTTCCCTCTAGCTTTTTAGTGTGTGACCTTGACAAGTCTTTGTTAGTGGCAGTATTATTAATTGAAAATTCAATTTTTCTATTGGTGCCATGCGATGGCTTTCATCCTGCACTACATATTATTTTAATAATTAACAATACTGTTTAATCTTTTGATTATAATAGAATTGAATACAATATTTATCATGCTCATTTCACAGCGATCAACAAAGAACTATTGTGTCTTAATTGGTATCCTCTCTTTCTTTCAAATATTTTTGACATTTAATTGATATATATTATGCTTAATTATATGATTTGATTTATAAATATGTTTTGAAAAGAAATATATTTTCTTAGTCATATTCAAATTCGTATTTAAAGGAATTGAGACAAATGCTTTTGATGAAATATTACGCTCATGTCAAATATAAACAAACAATAGATGTAAATGACTACCTACGTTTTCTTTTCTGACTTAGTAAGAATTGCAAAGTAAAACAATCTGATGATTATACAGATTATTTGAACTATTTGAAACCTCTATAAATTATAACATGAAGTCATTGTGGAAATATGCAAATGCTAAGAGAAATACTTAAGGGGTGCGTAACTTCATGTTTCTTGGAAATAAATCTGCAGAATCTCCTCAACAAATTGTAGACCAATTTGAAAAAAAAAGTTTAATTAGTTTACACAACTGATGAGCACTATGTAACACATACATCAAACACCATTTTCAAATTGGTTGAAATTGATCTTGTGGAAATCACTCATCTGGAAATTTTTAATGCCACCAAACTTTTGAAAAACAATTTTCTTCATGGTCCAGATGGGTCCATCAATACCATTGAACAGTTGTGTCGTTAAAATTACAACAATCTTGCTTGTCCTTCAAGAAATCTTTAAAAATCAATCTAACATTGAGAATTATAGGCCTATATCAAAGCTTTGTATTATTCCTGAATTAGTGGTATCCATTATTGTGACAAAATTAACTAAAATTTTCAACACTATCTTGTTAGACGTGCAATAAGGTTTTAGAAAAAACAGGTCCCCTGTTGCAAATCTAATGATAATTCAACATCACATCATAGGAAACCTTGATCTTCATAAACGAGTAGATGTGGTTTACATCGACTTCTCTAACACATTTGATACTGTAAACCATTAACTCCTTCTGTTGGCTTTGAAACAAATCGGAATTCAAGGTCATCTTTTGAATTGGCTATGCAATTACTTAAATGGTAAAATGCAGAAGGTTAAATATAAATCTTTTTTGTCCGGAAATATAGAAGTTACATCTGGTATTCTCAATGGTATTCATCTGAGGCCACTGCTTTTTATTCCTTTTATGAATGACCTAGAAAGATTGCTTCCTTATTGTAAATATCTTCATTTTGCTGATGGCCTCAAATTGTTTAAAACTATATGCTCATTACAAGGCTGAATAGATCTAAAATCTCCTCTTGATCTTGTACTAAATTGGTGCTCATTTAAACGATGAAGAAGAAGAAAAGAGAAAATCAGTACATGCGAAAGTTTATCTTTCTCTAAATCTAGAAATAAAATAACTTTTAACTATATAATTGATGATGACTGCTTGCCAACAATGCAAAGATTGTCCAACAATGCAAAGGTCTTGGTGTCATTTTTTATCATCAAATGAAATTCTATTTATGTATTGATCATATTGTGAATAAGTCAAATCAAATGTTGGGTTACATAAAAAGAATCATTTCCGAATTCTCAAAAATCTCCACATTAAAGACTCTTTACCTAACTTTTGTAAACCCGATCTTGATGTATAGTTCTTTGATATGGTCCCTCTTCTATCAGAATCATGTCTCAAGATTAAAAACATTTCAGCACGATTTTTTTATTCTTGCTGCACACAAACTGGGCATTCCATCTTCTGGACTTGCTCATGATTATTGTAAAATAGCAGCCATTTTGAACATGAGCTCTCTGAAATCTTATAGAGAATACAATAATATTGTTGTCACCTATATGCCAAAACGACAATTGTACATTTTTGAGACAAAGGCAATTAAAAGTTTAAAGTCCATGTAAAATGATATACTTTTATTTTTTTATTTACATACTTAAATTGAAAGTTACATACTTTAATACATAAATTTAAAAATTACATATTATTAAATTTGTAATTGTACTTGGACTTAAACGTTTTTAACGTTTTGGCCTTTGGGAGATGATCATCAATATTCTTTATCTGTTTAACTTTAAAAAACCTTAATACTGGTTTCGAAATAACATGGACCAACACCTGCTCATAATCTGCACTCAACAAATCATTTTTGTTTGATCTTCCTTTTACCAGATCTAATATTATTTATTGTGCCTCACTATGGAAAATGTGTAGGAAAATTGAGTTTTGAAATAAATCTTAATTGTTCCATGACTCAATTCAAAAATATTATAAAAACCCTAATTCTAAACGATTATTGTTAATTCTGGTGTATTATATATCTTATACTTTGTAATTGAGTGCTTGTACTTTTTTATAAATAAATGATTGTTTATATGCTATATAATTGTTTTGGGTTGTTTGAAATCAGCATTTATATTTTAACAAAGCCTAATTTGCAATCTTTTATATTCTATATTATGAAGGTATGTTT
The DNA here is from genome assembly GCA_011170035.1 of Teleogryllus occipitalis. NCBI lineage: Eukaryota > Metazoa > Arthropoda > Insecta > Orthoptera > Gryllidae > Teleogryllus > Teleogryllus occipitalis. Next base: position 59,543 of record BLKR01009887.1, on the reverse strand, counting down.
AAAAATATTTAAACAATATTTACTGGCTGAATTAGCTCAGAGCCAGCTTTTCCACAGACAGTGTGAGGTCTTTGTTTCCTCTTCCTTATTCACACACACACACACACACATACATGCACTACACTCTAACACATGTTGGGAGCTAAGAGCTTGTCCTGCCAAGGAACTTTTCTGTTGGGGGAGCTTCCTGAAGGGGAAATCCCATGCAAGCCAACGTATAGGTCAATGCCTGATCTCACCATCCAGCATTTGGGGGGGGGGGACCGCCTCATGCTGGGATAATAACATTCACTTCACTAACGGTACTCGTGTATCTGAAACATGAATCAAAAGTCATTTTGGTGTAAAATATAATGTGTGGATCTATAGAACAATTGTCTTATACAGTATCATTGTCTTCCTAACCATATTTGCAGTCAGTAGAGAATTTTGTGCGTAGAAAAACGTATAATTTTACATTTACTTACAGTAAGTTGCAGTCCATTCTTAATACACCGCCTCATGGAAGTAAGTTTGTAATTTAAATTAGTCATTTTGATATTTAATAACTGAGTAAAATTTACAAACTCCTGCAAATAACAAAATGCAGCTATTAAAATCGAAGTAATATTTATTTATAATTAAGACAATTTGTCTACAATTTTCTACAAAATAAAGTGCTGGAGTAATAGTAATTTAAAAGTACAAAACATCATCTCACAAATATACAATATAAAAAATAATGTATCTCAAAAATTTACAATATAATAATTAAAATAAAATACTGGTGCAATGAAACAGAATAATCATCTAAAAGTACACAACTCATCATTCATACTTCCATAGTTTTAACTTCATCCGTTTTTAAACTGTAATATCTTTACAGTCAACTCCAGTTATAGTGATCCTCGGGGGTTTAACATTTTTGGTTCAATATATCAGAGGTTCACTGTATCTGATGTCAAAATTAAATAGAATTTCTCCACAATGACTGATTTAATTAATATAGGATGTATCAAAATAATTTACAGCCCCAACTGAAAACTTCTATATCTTTATTTGACCTTACAAAAACAATTATTTTCATTTATTTACTTTGTACATTTTTCATTAGAAATTTCTCTCGATCCTTCTCGAGTTCGAGCTCCTTCCATACTTGATTCTGTATTGTCCAGTCTCTAAGTATTGTAATAATAAATAATACTCCCTTCAGTGCCTCTTCCACTGTTGGAACACCATCCCAAACTTCGAAGGGCCTTTTACTTGATAACATAAAGATATCCTTTTGGTAGGGAGATGGTGCAAGTGGCTAATGAAATTGATTGCTTTTCCATGCGGTGTGGCTGGTGTCGCCAGGGTATGAGGCTGTGGCTGTTCCGCGCTTGTGGTCGCCTACTAGAACTCAACTTGCTTTGTCCCGTGGAATATCAAGTAATACCGAGCTTGAAACTGAAGCAAATAATCACACAACACCACTGCCAGTTGTAGCCCATGCAGGGTCATGGCCTTTTGTTTCTGCAGTGGAACTGAGTGGCATAAGCCCATAAGTAAGGTGTCTCCATTCCAGGTCCACTACCTTCACTTCAGGGGAGACTTCGTTGATTACGACCTTTGGCTGATGGTATTGTTTTAATCTACCTAATGTTGGAATTTGTGGCGCTGAGGCAATATATTATTTTCCAGGAGGGAATTAATTTCCAGGATGCATTTCTTACTTTCACTATAGCCAAGGTTTAGGTTCACTGTAACGGAGTCTTCTTATTCTTATTTGTAATGTAAGTGAAAGAGGACGAGGAACAAGTTCACTATAACTGAGGGTTCACTATATCGGAGTTTACTAAAACCGGAATCGACTGTATTTAAATTGAAATCAGACCCAGTTTTATTTGCCACCCTACACAATCTATTTAAAGAAGAACTTGCAGCATTTATTTACAGGGCAACCCCTATTTTACGCCACTCTAGGGACTGGTCAGTAAAAGTGTAAAATCAAGGAAATTATTTTTTTGCGTGGATTTTGTTCTATAACACATTGTAATTCTAAAAATAATAAATAATACATTAAAACTTCAATTGAGAAGAAATGAATAGCAACTAGTGATAAAATAGCATGCATTTTTACGCACGCAGGGTTTAAACATTTGCAATTTTTGAAAAATCAGAGTTTTCAACAAAAATGAGACCTACATCATTCTCTTTAACGTCCTTCACACTATCCAAAAACAAAACGCAGGGTTTAAACATTTGCAATTTTTGAAAAATCAGAGTTTTCAACAAAAATGAGACCTACATCATTCTCTTTAACATCCTTCACACTATCCAAAAACAAAATTTAATTGAAAATGATGGAGCCCTTTTTTATGAAAATTTCAGAGTGGCTTCATGTAAAGTACCCCCAAAAATTACAATATCGGTTTCAAATTCGAGGGGCCGCGACATCAGTCAGATTGATTGGGGAATATCAATTTTGGAGAAAATTGGCTGAACAGTTTAGTTGATAGCGTTGTTCTCAGACGTTAGACGTCAATCGATTTTTCGATATCAAGGTCCCTCAAACATGGATTCTGGCTACACCACATGTTAAAAGATTTTTTTCAAAATTGAGCTACTGGATTTATTCACTTTTTCGGTACCAAGGCCCGGCAATAAAGAGTTGCCAAAAATTTGTCGCTTTTTTCCACACATTACATAATTTTCTCTGTACTGCGTAAGCGGTAGCGAGAAAGTAAAATCCTGCTACTGACTTATCCCTGGCAACAAACTAACTCAACAAACACACTGGAAACGAAACACATGTGCTTAGTCCTGGAAAATTACTAAACCAACCAATTCAGAACATACGCCAAGATATACTCTCCCTTTTGTAAATAGCAAATCTCCTAACATTTATGTATCCCCACTACCCTTCCTTAAAATTGAAGTTTCACTGTATTAATTCTTAAGTCTCGAAGTCCTCTATATACAATTTAAATTCAAACAACACACAATTTGCAATTAACGGAGAAATGAGTTGCACATTCTGTAATAACATCAATCAAAAGCAGTGCTTGAGCTTTGGTTGCAAAACTGCCAGGAGACACTTGATTTACATCAATAGGGAGTTTATTCCTTGTTGTACATAGTCTATTGATGGGGTTATTTGCTGTATAGGATAAGTTGTATTTATCAATTCTGAAAGTGTGTGTTTTTCTAAGTGATGAAGTAGGAACTTTAAAATTCAATTGTTCTTGCAGCAAAGGACAGTCTATTTGATTACTTATCAATTTATATAAAAAAATATGCATCTGAGAGATCTGTTGATTTGAGCAAAGACAGATTTAAGACAGCAGAGATTGACCGTAGTCATGATGTATAAATGAATCTTGAAGACGAAGACATCTTGCTGCTGTGTTGAACAGTTTCTAGTCTTTTAATGTGTATTTGAAAGAATGGGATACATAAAGATGATTACAGCCCGGGGACAACTATGCGCAATTATTTGCACTATTTGAGCATCACAGCATATGGAAGCGTACAAAAATTTTAATATCACAAAAACTGTAACTTTGAGGGGTACTGTCTTTTACTCCCGAGCCCTTCAATTAACAAGGGAATGGGTACATTATCCAATGCTTGGGCAAAGTCAATGAAAATTTAAATAAAATTTGAGGACCTTTTCTGTGGCTGTTAACATATTGTTAAAAGGACATAAATTCGTCATTCATAACTCCAAGCATCAATGATTACAGATTGATTATATTTAGTGATTTTTCTAGTCACAATTTATTCAAATAATTTATGTTAAAATAGATGTTTTACGGAATGTATTGCCATGTTTTCTTATAATTTACAAAATTCTGACATTTTTTCAAACTTTTTAAAAAACATTATATTTAGAAACTATGTGCTGCAAGGGATCTGAAAAATTTGATTTAAAAAATATCCTTACTAGAGATTTTTTTATTATTACTATTGGCACAGTGCACAAGAAAGACAAATCGATAAATATCATCAAATATACTTGTGAAAATGGAATTATTTGTTATCATATGACCCTGAAACGGCTAAATGATTTCAATAATATTTTACATTTACTTCATTTTGCTCATTTAACTAACGGACATTCTTATACATAATCACACAATTTTAAAAAGTATATTCTTAATGCAATGTACTATTGCAATGATCTGTTATCATGGTCTCCCTCATGTACTTTGAATACCAGCTGACAACATTGTGGTTGATCTTCAAACGCAGAATTCAATTACTACTACAACTGTAGTGAAAAGCATATAATAGGGCTTATCTTGAGTGTCCAAACCCAAAGGCAACACATGTTTAAGACCAAGTAGGATTGCAACCATGTTTAAATCGCTACACATATGCCAATTATATGAGTTGTCATAAATGTTGGAAAACGCTTTGCATCAGATCATGACTATATTTTTTGTGACTTACTTTCTTTCTTTTTTTAGTTTACGCTGACTTTCCTGACTGGGATGCAGATCTAATTCAAGAGGTGTTGACTGCTGTTTTGCACCAGAAGCCTGGACAAGGATATTGGCATAAGGTACATTATCTATTATTTTAAGAGTGCATTTTAATTACCGGTGTTGTCTGTTGAATCCTAATTAACTTTGAGTCTATTGTACTGTACAATATACAATACACATTGTATTGTACTGTAGCAATTTTTTATATATTGGTTGCAATATGGCAATTTCATGTAGAGAGACTGGGAGAGGTGGCATCTACTCATGTCACTGCTGTGCCTCTGATCAGGAGGTCGTAGGTTTGTGTTGTGCCAGTGGCAGTATTTTTGACACTAGCTACATAGTTATGTCGATGTTAGTCACTGTCTGGAGGATAATTCTAGTGATTGGCTACTATGATTAGTAGTTTTGTGAGGTTTCACCAATCAACACCAAATGCTGGAGCAGTACCTTAACAAAGGGCCATGGACCATACATGATCTTTCCTTTCTCTTCCTTGTCTTATCCTCAGCCCTTACTTACACTTATATGCACTACACTACCACACATACCAGGATACTGATCGGGAGATTAGAGTTTATCCTGGTGGGGGCAGTGCCCTACTGAAAGGATATACCCGGTTGGGGAAAACCCCATTAACCAACGAGAAAGTCGGTGGCGGATTTCACCATCCAGCGGAGGAAGATCGCTGCACATCTGGAGGAAAAATGCACTATACTTATGGGACTAATGGTCTTAGCCATTGACATGCCTGAAATTGTCAGTCATGTGTAGAGTGAGACAAAATATACTTTACATTAATTGCTGCTTGCAAAACTTTTCTTGTAGCAAGATGAGTAATGATTATTGGCAACCATGTTGATTGGTTGGCGAAGGGTGAGTGGGGGAAGTGATAATCTTAGGCATTCTTGGATGGAGTGGAGAAAAGTCTCTTCCGTATTATTAACTCCAAATCTTCTTGTAGCTCCTAGCAAAATTTTGTGAACAATGCGACTGCTGGGTACGCTTCCAATGAACACGACGCCTTCAAGACTATGCAACTAAGGAAATTCAAATCTCTCAAGGATAAACAACATCCGCAGGCGGTACAGCACCAAACGTGATAGTAAATCTCACCGATGAAGAATTTGAAGAAAGCGCCTTGTCCGTACTCGCCAAAGGCCTGAACTATGGCACCGTACCTGCGATCCCCAGATCGGACATCACCACTGGAATTGAGTACTCCATCTACCTAACGAGGATGCTGACCTAATCAGGAGAGAAGCTGCCCCTGTCCTTACGTGGGCTAAGCCCCCTCGAAGCAACCTATCCCGAGAAGAGCGGCATGCCGTGCGCGCCTTACGCCAACGCATGATATAGTGATTGCAGCTGACAAAGGCAACGCGACTGTCATCATGCGTCAGGAAGAATACCACAACAAAGTGGAAACCCTGCTCGAGGACGAGGCCTACACATCTCTCCAGCAGAACCTCTTACGGAAACTTAGGGCAGAAGTCGCTGCGAGGGTCAACAATTCATCCAGCATTGAGCCTGAGGTAAAATCCAAGTTAAAAGGGGTAACAGCGGTACACCACGACTCTGCGGTCTATCCAAAGTACAAAAGGTAGAGGTTCCTAAACGCCCAATTGTGAGTGCTGTAAATTCGCCCACACATCCACTGGCCCGTTACATCGCAGATATGCTCCGCCCGATGATCGATGACATCGCGTCTGATGTCTGGAATTCCTGTCACTACATCGAGTTGCTAAAACAGAGTCGCCTAGAAAGCTCAGACATCCTTGTCAGCTTTGATGTGACGTCGCTTTTCATCATGATCCCGGTTGAAGAGGCAGCAGATATATCATCAGAAGAAAATTGGAGGCACGGGGTCTCCCTACAGAGTGGGCCGAACTCGCGCGATTTTGCCTGGCATCCACCTTCTTTCAATTTCGGGGGAAGTTTTACGCCCAGGTGGAGGGCGCGGCTATGGTTTCACCCGTCACTGATTGCCGCTAATCTCTTCATATAGGCACACGAAATAGGTTCTGGATAACGCTCGCCTCAGGCCTACAATGTGGCTAAGATAGGTCGACGACACCTTCGTGATATGGCCTCGCGGACGAGATTTCCTACGGGAATTCTTGGACCACATAAACAGTGCCCACCCCAAAATAAAATTCACTATGGAGACAGAGATGAATGGCCAGCTACCTTTCCTGGACGTCTTGGTGAGTAGGAGAAACGACGGCAGTCTAGGGCACGCGGTTTACAGAAAACCCACCCACACAAACCGCTATCTTCATGCCAATTCGCACCACCACCCAGCGACGAAGAATGACATCCTGAAAACCCCGGCCATCCGAGCTACTAGAATCTGCGACCAAGACAGTCTCCCCGCTGAACGCGAAGTTCTGGCAGCGACTTTCGCCGCGAACGGGTACAACAAATCTACGATCAACAGGGCCCTGAAACGTACTCACGACCCGCCTACACCAAGGGATCCCCACGACATAGAAAACAGGAGAATCGCCACAATACTATACAAGGCGTCACGGACAGGATAGACAAACTCCTGAAGCTATTTCAAATAAAGACAGTGTTCAAATTATTGATTTAGTGGTGAGTTAAGGCCCATTCACAATGCAAACATAAGCATAAGCATGGCGTTAACATAAAAGTTAGGACTACGTCTACAAGTGGACTCATTCACAATGCGTTCGCATAAGCATAACACGTAAGACGTTAATTTAAGAGCTTGCAAGCTTCTGTGCTTATGCTTATGTCAGACATGAGGAATGAGCCAATCACAGTTCCTTAACTCAAAATCGAGTATCGAAGTCGATAGGCGAACTATTCGTGTCGATTCGAGTGCTGCGTCTCATAGCCAATAGAAACTCTTATTTTGCCTGTGTTTATGTTCGACATTGTGAATACGCCAACTCTTCTCTTGTGTTAATGTCTATGTCTATGTGTTATGCTTATGTTTGTGATTGCATTGTGAATGGGCCTTTATAGTTGACATTTACATAATTGAAATGATTGAAGGCGTTGTCATTGTCAACAATACTATTTATTCCAATGAGAGCAGCTTTCGATGGCTTAGCCATCGTCAAGAGCTTTCTGCTGTCTGGAAGTCACAAAAACGACTAAGTTTTCGAAAGTAGTAGAAAGAAAGACTACGAAAGTAGTCGTTTTTGTGACTTCCAGACAGCAGAAAACTGATAATGATGGCTAGGCCATCGAAAGCAGCTTTTATTGAAATAAATAGTATGGTTGACAATGACAACGCCTTCAATCATTTCAACAGTGTTCAAGGCACACCAGAAGCTCGGCCAAACCCTCATGCGATTCAAAGACCAGCTTTCACCGCTCCAAGCCGCCGGAGTATATTCCATCCCATGCAGCGGCGGCCACACTTACATCGGGGAGACAGGAAGAACCATAGAGGAGAGACAATGCGAGCACATTCGTGACTTTAAATTTAAGAAAGTACATCGCTCCGTTGTAGCTCTCCACGCATGGGAAACTGGCCATGACTTCCTTTTCGACCAGACCAAGGTGCCAGAGAGGATAAGTGGTGGTCAAGACGGATAAAGGAAGCTTTAGAGATCGGAAAACATTCCCAGAACATCAACGGGGACGCGGGGTTACGTCTCCACGAGGAGTGGCTTGCACCTTTGCGGAGTGCGCGGTCGCGGGAGGCCGTCCGATCCCCTGAGTTTCCCGGACCGTACCATGCCGTCCGATGGCTGAGCTTCCCTTGTCGTCCAACCCCGAACCGCTCCCGTCCGTCCGTTCCCCGCCTCCTTTCACCCGGTCGCGCTTGATTGGCCGCGACCTCGGCCTATCACAACCTGGCCCACCTGCTACATAAACCGGAGCGCCCGACATCCCGGCGCAGTATAGCCCTGAAGAGAACCGCGACATGTCGGTCGAAACGTCGGCACCTCAGCCTTCGACGTGGCGTCACCCGGACAGCCCAGATCATGACTCCGGCCGCGGAAGCCTACGATATCGTCGACCTTACTTATGCCACTCACTGTGGAAACAGGCCGTGTCCTGTGTGGGCTACAACTGGCGTCAGCGGCCTACATTTATTTTCCAATTTTTACCTAGTTGTAACTCTTTATTAGTAATTCCCCTCACATTCAAGCGGCAACTTTTAAATTGTCAGAGATCCATTTGCATTTTCCAGGTCTTTGCATAGTGGTCATCAATGTTGAGGTAATTTGAAGGCTATTTTGGGCACTACAAATAAGGGAAGTTACATGTGGGTGGAATACTACTAGCCCTCTCTGCACTACATCCTTCCAGAGGAGGGCATGTGATTTTGGATTTCCCTTGTTGGAGGAGGATTGCATTCTCAGTGGCTTCGAGGGTCCTTCTCCCTGTTACTCTCATAAGGGGTTTTTAGACCCTCAAGGCAAGAGATCCAACCTTCCAGTGTCAGCTCATTTGCCCTCCAAACAGGAGCTCATTGGCATTCAGGAGAACACTTATCCCAACAGTCATTCAGTCTCCATGGCTACGTGAGTCCCATCCCCTGCCAAGTGGAGGTGTAGTTAAAGTTATCCTTTCGTTAAGAAACTTGGAAGGCATTTCTCTTTCCCTCCAGGGAATCTAGAGGACCCTCTGAAATTTCAAGATAGCAATAATGCTGTTTTTCATGGTTCACGAGCATCTGTGTACTTAACCAGCGTTAGTTTTGTAATGGATAAGTGCTTTGATAGCGGAGCGGCAGCCTAGTAAAATATTTTTTGCGCTTGGAAATGCTTTTCCAGGTCCATATAATATTGAAAGTTTCCAATAATACCAGAAAGTATGTGCTGTTATGTCCCTAATTCTTATGTGTTTATTATCTTATGTGTGTGCTCCCATCAAAAACTTTTTTCTTTATTTTATGAATTTTAATTTCATTCATTAAAATCCCTCCCTTTATTTTCCACAGCGTTCTTATCATTTTTTTGGTTTTTGTGAAAGTCGGACTTGAAACATGTTCAATTACATAATTCTATTTTTTAAACTATTGAGGTTATCTTCCAAGCAGATTGCTTGGAAATTCAAGTTCCTTGCTGCCTGAAGGCATACAGTACATTAATCTTCAAAACAGACAATGAAAAAAAACGACAACATTTTTGCCAACCTTGGCATGGAAATGTTTCAGTTCTTACTAACTGAAGTCATCTTTTGGTAAAGATGTATTAATGAAATACATGTATGTGAAAGTAAACAAGGTCTTAAGTAGATTTATGTCAACTTTATTGGAATGTTTCCCTTTAGTTTAGAATAAACTCTTGCTGAAATGTATGTACTGTATGTATGTATGTATGTATGTATGTATGTATGTATGTATGTACTGTACTGTAACGTTGTTTACGTTAAGAATTTATTCCTTATGATATGGATTTAAGAAGAAGTAAAAAGTTGTAGTATGTGAACTAATTTAAATTAAATTACTTTCAGATATCTGATAGGTTAAACAACGTGAGGCAACCACATGAAATCGAAAAGTTGTGGAATGAATTAATCACAAAACTGGAGCCTCCAACATTTCAATTTGAGCTTGATTTAATCAAGAGATTATTGAAGAGGACCGTAAACGTCAAAAATTTTCCAGAGGTTTGTTGATAGTGATAAGCCAGAAACCTAGAGGTTAATTTGAATGGTAACAATGGCATCAAGGATTCGTAATGTGATGGCATCATATGCAGGGTCGGGAATCAAAGAATATATACATTGTTAGGGCAACTAACAAGCAAAGTGTATTCCATACTTGGTGTCATAGCGCTGTTCAGCTGGGGAGATATGCCCCCGAACACATCACATGTAAAAAGTGTGGAGAGGGCATTGAAAGCAGTGATTCTCTGGGAAGCTTAAATTAACCACTCTCTCGGCAGATATTGCCGTACACACGTAAGTAATTGGTGCAGTGCAAATAGTTTTTCAGCATAGACTGGGGTATTATTTAAATGATAGTGTGGCACGAACTTTTGATTAATCTGATAGCTTGGTATTGTGCAAAGTATTAGCATTGTATTATAATTACAATTTTTATTAATGTAGTTTGAGATTTGAATTCCAATAGACCCCGTGTTACGAAGGGATTTATATTAGGATAGCTCCGTGGATGGCAGGAATTTTGGATATGTAGCTGAATATAGACGGTCGTGTGTAGGTGTTTCATTTGAAACACAGCTAGGGAAAACTGCATATTGTACCAAATTGTTGAGGACATTCCAGAAACGTTTTTAATTTATTCTAATGATAGGCAGAACGTGGTAATAGGGATATCGAGGACATTCCACGAACAACAGCCAGCTGATTCAACAGAGAAATCTGAGAAGGCTTTGTACTAATCTTACAAACTGTTCAAAACCGTACGGAACTTTAATGTTTGTACACAGCAAAAGAAATAATTTAGAGCGCCATAGAAGTTGTAAAAAATATAACAATAAATGATAAGTTTTTGTTTCGAGAAAAGGTTGATAAATTATATTAGTCGCCATCAATTCAATAATTGGTTTTAATCATTAGAACTTACAGGAATTGTGATTTTTTATAGAATTACACATCTACATGCAACAGGTAAGGAGTCAAATGTATGTTGAAACCCATGATAGTCCAGCCCAGCATGGGGCAACAAAAGTAAATAAATATATCAGAAGGTTTATGGAGAATTTTTCTCAATAGTTGATATTTGAGACTTTTCACATTTGTTAATGAACTTTTCTCTAACACTTTGCCGATAAGCACATGACTTGGAGGTCCAAGTGGGGTGTTTGGCTACCCTGAGGATGATTTTTTAAATTAAATGTAGAGTGTACAAGTTGTATAGATGTAAATACTTATTGTTGTTAAATGGTACTTCTACATGAAAATGTAATTTTTAGTTTCGTATTCTGTATTTAAAAAACCTTAAGTTGTTTGTTGTTTTAATCAAGTATAATTATTGCAGCCCTTAAGCATTGTTGATGTGCATGGAGATTAGTGATGCTTTGTTATATACTTTGTGTGTCTTGAATTTAAATTAAGTTTTTAAATTAAGAAAAATCCTCTTAACACAAGGTGTGACAGGAATCCCTGTTTTGTGGGTCCATGATACCGAAAAGTCAATTGACGCTAAAATGTCCGTTCGTCCATGAACACTACTAAAACCTTGTGTACGATCTTTTCTACATTGAAGAAACCCCTTTCTATGTAAAATGTCAAAAGTTTGAATTTTTTCTGGCTTCTTCCTACAACAAAATTAAAGATAAGAGATTTTTCCATCATGAGAAATTTGTTGTTAATAATCAGTTCTTTTAAGAAGGTCATTTTTTAAACCTTTTAGTAGTTTTCATACTTTATTGAGTGCAATTTGTACAATTTTAAAAAATCATAAAAACAAGATGCTCTCAAAAATGGCTCAAAGTTTTTTCAACTTTTGGTAGGGATAGTACTAAATGTACTCTTTTAGATTATATAAACACCAATCAAATATCTCTTACACACGCCTAGCTTACCTTCATGGTGACGGTCTGTTCCTACGAAACTGAAATGTTCTCTGGAGATTTTTTTTAATCACTTTTGGTGTTGCCTGTAATCTTAAGATTCAATAGTCTGTTTTTCATTTCATAACAATAAAATGAAAATAATGTTTATTTATAAAATCACAATTAAACATTACCTTATAATATTTTGGTAGTCAACTAAAGTCCAATACATTGCTGTCTTCTTCGCATGCAATCTTCATAAATGCTCTTGTGCTGCGCCATCACATCATGTCTCCACATCGCAGAGATTCTCTTCTCTTTTTCATATAACGTTCAATCTCCTCCTTCCTGTTCTATATACCATTAAGATAATTTTCTTTTATATATTCTACTCCCCATGAATGCCAAACCTCTTTCCTCATGACTGCTGAGGCTCTTCTTGTAGTTCTTCCACCTTTTCTTTTCTTTTCTTTCCCCTCAATGTTCCTTCTATGCCACCTGTATTTCTCATATATAATTACACGTGGCTTTGCCTAAAACTTAAAACTCATCTTTTCTGTATAATGTTCTTTTGACTTACTTTATATGGTTCTTTGATACACAGCAAAACCCCTTTATAAGAGACACCTGGGGGAATGGAATTTTGTCTCTTATAAGTGGGAAATGCGTTTCTGACACGTTTAATGAAATGTTACCATATTTTTTATGGATTAGTGAGATTTGTATGTTATTTTAAACTTGAGGAAACATTAATAACTTAAAACCAGATCCCATTTAGCCAGATCTTTTGAGTTTCAATGTACAACAAAATCTTGTAATCTTCCTGTACTTGGTTTTAAAATTGTTAATAACACCTAAGTCAAGTGGTTGCAGCTCACTCATACAATGGGGGGGGGGAATCACATTAATATTTTTTAGGAAGGAAGTATCAGGAGGATGAGCTGGACACTTATCAATAAGGAGGAGAATTTTTCTCCCAGCACTTGCCATTCATGCATTAAATGCCTTCAGAAAATTAACAAAAATTTCTGAGGTCATCCAGGAATTTTTATTGTTTTTATACTCGCAGGGGAGATGCTGGATACCTTTGAAACATTGAGGTTTTGCAAACTTCCCTATCACTAGTGGCTTCAGTTTCTCTGTACCAAGAGCATTGGAACAAAGGAGAACTGATAATCATTCTTTACTCTTGGTACCTCCATGGCATTTTTCTCCTCTAAAAGCAAATGTTTTGCTGGGCAACATCGAAAAGAAAAGACCCGTTTCGTTCGCATTAAAAATATCTTTCAGTTCATAATCTTTAATGAGGGAAGGTAAATTGTCCTTCCACTCGTCCACTTTTTCCGCACTCACACTGTTGCTTTCCCCACATGTTTCTATACACAATATCATGTCTCTTCTTAAACCTTTCAATCCACCCATTCGACGCTGAAAAATTTTCAATGTTCAAGCGCAGAGCAATTTCATGCGCCTTCTCCCGCAAAATGTTCCCATCAACGGGGGCACCTACAGTTCTGTACTGTTGGAACCACTCCAACAGAATCCTCTCCAATTTGTTGAAGGGAGACAAACGAATTTTTTTCGCCGAACCCATCTTCCCGGCGGTAATGAGGATTTCTTCTCTCTTTTGCATTATCTTTCCAAGGGACGAAACTGGAATTTTCAATCTTTCTGCCAAGCTCTCAGAGATTGCCCTTTACATTTATCAACTTCGTTGATAATGTCCAACTTCTTGGCGAGCGATAAAACCTTCTGTTTCGATGCCATAACTCGGACAAACTTTTTGCCAACTTCATTGAAGGCAAAAACAAAACAAAAAAAAGCATAAATTCACTTGCGTAGCACTAACGCACGTATGTAATAATGTACACATGTACTAATGCAGTATTTCACACTAATAACTGCACTAACTACACTTGAAATTGTGCAGTGGCAGAAAATAGCTCCACTGCACCAAAAATAATAGAAATGTACACACTGCAGCGTCTTCCTTGTTGCCAAGAGACACGAAGCTTACAGAATGAGCTTTCCTCAAGAGAAATTTGCAGCCCCCTTACCCCCCTCCAGGTGATGCTGGTGTGCAAAATCCTACTCCAGTCTATTTAAAGCACGAGCCCCAACCCTTACCAAGCTGATGAAATTCCTGAATCACCTGGAGGAAAATTTCACGCTTTGTCTCTTACAAGCGGGAAGGAACGCATGGCGGGGCATAAAATTCTGTCTACATTAGGCTGGAATCTCTTATAACGGGGTCTCTTATATGCGGGAAATAAATACATTGTTTCTATACAACTGACCTCGGGACCGTGAATTTTGTCTCCTATGTGCGGGATTCTCTTATAACGGGGTCTCTTATATCGGAGTTTTGCTGTATTACAATAAGTATGTTATCTGTGGTTGCTCTATTGTTTCTGAACCTGTTTTGATATTCCCCAAGTATGTCATCTCCGTATATAGTCAATTTATTATTTATAAGTGCTGCGAGGATTTTGTACACGATATTCAGAAGTGAGATGCCTCTATAATTCTGGCGTACCAGTTTTCTCCTTTTTTATGTATTGGGCATACAATTCCTGTATTCCATTCATTGGACATTTGTTCTCTATTCCAAATTACTTTCATTAACTCGTATATTCTTTTGTACAGTTGTTCCCCTCTTATTATTAATTCTGCATTTATATTATCACTTCCAAGTGCTTTTGGTTTTTTTAAATTTCTTATTGTAGTCATTAAGTCTTAAAATGTAGACTCTTCTATTTCCATTTCCCATTCCTCTCGATCTTCTCCATAACATCCCTATTTGTAATTATGTTTGATCTCCTTGAAAGTATTTTTTCCATATTCCATATTTGATTTTCTTTCATAAGCGTTGTTCCATCTTCTGATCTTATGTTGTTATTTCTTGGCTTATATTCTTTTGTTAGGTATTCTATCTTTTTATAAAATTTTCTATAGTCCTTTTTGTTATTTTCTTCTAATAGAGCTTTTGTTTCCATTTTTAACAAATCACACTTTTTTCTTTCTTCAAATTTTCTTTGCATTTATTCTCTCTCTCCTATATTTCTCTATTCTTTCTAGTATCCTTAAGAAGGCATTTTTGTCTTGTTTCATTCTGCACCTTGATTGCATTTTTACAATCCTCATCAAACCATCCTGATTTCCTTATCTGGTTTGTTGTTTCTGTTTTCCTCTGCTGTGTTCACTATCACGTTCTTGATATTATCCCATTCTAGTTTGTAATCTAAACTTGTTTCACTTTCTTCCAGCGCTCCTTTGATTGAGTTTACATACTGGACTTGGGTTTCCTTGAGTTTGTTCACATTCCATCTTTTTGTTCTTCTGTATTTCCTGGATTGTTGGAGTTAATTCCTTGTCTTACTTTAACCCCTACCAGATAATGGTCAGAATCACAGTTTGGCCATCTATAGGTTTTAACATCTATAATACATCTCGCTCTTCTTCTATTTACTAATAAGTGATCAATTTGATCACCACCTGTTCATTCAGTGCTTTTCATGTACCCTTATGTATATTTTTATGTGCAAATTTGGTGCTGCTCACAATAAGATCTTGCGATTGTGCTAAGTTTATCAACCTTCTTCCATTTTCACTCATTATATGTAACGTAAGTGTACCTGCTACTTTCTCATTTTCTCTCTTTTCTAATTTTTGCATTAAAATCTCCTGTCACTATTAACACATCATATTTGGGTACCTTTTCACAAACATTCATTACTTCATTATAGAATTTCTCTATTTCTTCTGCTTCTGCATCTTCTGTTGGAGGGCGTAAACATTCACAATTGTTGTTTCAAAACTTACCTTTTATCCTCAATTTACATATTCTATCATTAATAGGTTCAAACCCCATTATGCACTTTTTTGCTTCATCTCTTACAAGAAATCCTGTTCCTCCATATCCCCTCTTTTCGTTTTTCCTCCTGTACATAAATATATAGTCTTTTTTTTCTTTAGTATCCACTATCTGATCATCGTATTTCCTGTAGAGCTGTGATTTGCATATCATTCTTAGTTTTCTGATATTTCTTCTAACTTTCCAGGTTGAAGCATGGTTCTGACATTACATGTGGCCATTCTAATATCCTTTTTCATTATTCTTGGACGTGGCGAAGGTTGGTATGTAGGGTTCCATCCGGCTTTGTTTAGTTCAGATTTCGTAGCAATTCTGTCAGGGTTTTTTCTTCCCTTAGCCTTTGGGATTTTCCCTATCCACAAGGCAGTGGGATCCTCTTCTGGAGTACTTCATCTGACTCCTCTCCTTTGACCTGTCCGGCAAGGAAGACCCTACCAGTAGCTACACTACTGCTGCATAGCTCTCAGGATCATTAGGGTACACAAGTTCCACCACTACTGTCAAGGTCATGTACTTGCCAGGTGGAGATGTGATGTGTTTACACTGCAATAATTATTTTAATTTCTAAGAGTTGTCCTGTTAGTAAATTAAATAAATAAATAAATAAATAAAAATTATTCCGCATGTAATTATTTTTCATTTCAAGTTATGTTCATAGCCTTTATTTTATAAAAATGTAACCAAAAAATATCTTCAAAAATACTGTTAATGAATTGTTGGGTCACTGGTACAATTCTTGATATCAAGAGGATTGAAATATGATTCTTCCAAACAAAATGGACCGATAAGTATTAGTAAAACTGTTGTGATTGTATTATTTGGTGGAATAGTGAGCATGCTGAGCACATATGAAGAAAGAAATTGACAGTAACTACAATATTGTATGCTACATTCACAGATTTTCAATAAAATAATCAAATTTTATCCGTTTACATATTTAAATATTTTAAAATTATTATCTAGCTAGATAGAAGTTTTATTGAAATATCTTGTTTCTGTATATTATCATTTTTATTATCTGTTTGTGGATTTCAATAGAAAATCTTATGCTGCTTTAATTTTAAAGTGTATAAGTTCCTTTAATGAGTTTGTTGGTTGCCTGTATAGCATTCCTTTTATCAAATCTATTTCAGTTTTTTAAATTACTCCAACATGAGCACCAATTACCACGGCAGTTGACATGCCCTCTGAAACAATTGTATTTTTGAATTGCTTGGTAAAGATAGTGATAGCTATCCAGAATGTGAAATCAGATGATATGATAGTT
>BLKR01009887.1:0-37500 GCA_011170035.1 Teleogryllus occipitalis | reverse complement strand
AATGAAAAGGACGAATAGTCGAAAAGGGCGAATGGTCAAAAACGAAAAGGTGAAAAGGACGAAAAATCGAAAAGGTTGAAAGGGTCGAGAGGAAGAGGGGGCGAAAATGACGAAAGGTGCCAAGGACGATCGATTTCTTATTCTAGGGACTTCGCTCTCCATAGTGTTAAGCAATCGACTGCAGTCCATCTTCTGCGCAGGTGCAGATGCACAAGTGATGGGAAACTCAAACTGCGTATGCGCAGAAAACCGATAAAGCTGGCGATTGCTTATAATGCTTCGCCGTGCAAAATCTCCCTATTAACGAAGATGTAAATGCCATGGCTTCAAGTCACAGTAAAGTTCAAAAATTCTAACTTTAATGTGTATGAACCAGAACAGTTGTAAAAATAAATTTTGGTTACATTTATTCCAAAATAAAATTGTTTTGTAACAACGGCATATTTATAGATTTTGATGTTTTGATATTTTTTATTAGATCCCATTCTTGTTATAATTTTGATTCGAAAATGCAAAGTATTTATCGTATATCGAGGTAACATTTTAAGGGACCCAGATCTTAGTAATACAGTAAAACCTAAAACAGCTAAGCCGAAGTCGTTTGTGTCTACATTTTCTTCCGCCTTGTACAGGTTTCCATTAAAAACTATTCCGCAAACGCAGTCAGTTAAAGACTCTTCACGTCTCTCCTTCCTACACACGGGCTTGTGAAGGTCAGTGCTGTTACATATGAGCGGTTTACGCGCGACTAGCGTGGGAAATACTTCGGGACGAGGGTGGCTGAGAATGCAAACGGACGAACACAGCTGTCTTTTAGTACGACGTCGCCACACAATTCATTGTTAAGTTTTAAAACTATTTTCCATCTTATCCAGAATTGTTAATACCGTCGGACGAAAAATCCGTTTCCGCTTTAGCCAGGTTTTCAACTGTTTCTCGAATACACGCCATGATATCTTAAATGAAAATTTTAAATCTTGATTGATATAGTATGTTTCACTAATAAGAACAAGAAATATGATAGAAAATTGTATTATTCGAAAATTGTACTACAGGTGCCGGTTTTTACCGTGCTGAGACGTGCACTTTTCGATTCAAATTTCTGGTGGCGACCATGCCCTTACCGGCACAAATAGGAAGCTGTGGTATTTGACACGCAACACTCTCCGTGCTGGGTACTCGTATTGAAATGAAATTTTACCAGCTTGTTCCACCTTTCAAAACCCCTACTTACAATTTTCTCGTGCTATGAAGCATTGGAAATATGTTTATGTGACAACTAGTATTGAGACCTCACCGCCTGTGGAAGAGCGGAAATCGCCACTGGCCGTTGGTTCTGCGGCCTTTACTCATACGCCGCTATCGACCTAGTGTCTGTCGGCAGAGACTGTTGCCTCGGAGAGCAGGCGGGGGGACAAAAATGTGTTTACATTGCAGGTTCAGAAGGACGAGTACGACAAGAACACATGTATGAGTAATTCGAATACCCCTATTGAATGCATCCTGAATTGTTATTTGTGTGCATAACAGGATTTAAGGATTACATGTAGTTTAATGAATCAGACAAGACTTATTAAATAATAAATACGTAATAAATAATTGCAGAACAAATCAGTAAATAAATAATATACAGATACAAAGAAAGAAAAATAAATAATAAATAAATTTCACTTATGGGTTACCCACAAAATTCTGGTATTTAACAAAAAATGTTCGTGCGCTTACCAACACTTCATAGAATGTGTGTCATAGTGTACATCAAACTAACAAGTCACCAGCGACGTCCTTTGTCTTCGTTCTTGAACGAACGCGCTTTGGAAATCTGACACCGGTTGATAGACGCCGCGTAACGTTCCTGGCGCTGCCGAAGCAACGGTTCTCCCGCGGAGGGCACGAAAGATCCTGGTACAAAATGCCTATTAAACACTATTTCTAATATTCCATAGCATTCAAAATTTGTATGTATATACCGGGTGATCAGTGTAAAACGCAACCCACAGCAGGCAGAGCGAAATGCACTGGCAAACCATGTTCGAGCGGGACGGAGAGCGGCTGGTGGTTTCAAGCAAGTAAACTAACGGGAAGTACGCTTAACCCCCTTTCCCACTAACGCCACCCTGAGGAGGAGGGCAGGTGACCGCCGTGGCCACAAGTTCAAAAAGAAAGGCACGCGCCTGCTTCTTTGGCGTCGAAAGAGAATTGAATTGTCAAGAACGATTATTCCTTTGTATATTGTTTAAAAGTGAAATAAACTTGCCATGTAAAATATACATTGAGGAAAATTTAATTGTAAATTTTGCTTGTTTTAGTTTCATAACAAGATACGCTCCAGAAATGTGTTATACTTTTTTGTTTTAAATAAATATTAATAAATTATA
The DNA here is from genome assembly GCA_011170035.1 of Teleogryllus occipitalis. Lineage (NCBI taxonomy): Eukaryota > Metazoa > Arthropoda > Insecta > Orthoptera > Gryllidae > Teleogryllus > Teleogryllus occipitalis. The sequence continues at coordinate 35,122 of BLKR01009887.1, read as the reverse complement.
AATTCAGATTCGCAGAACAAATGTTTATTATTATTGAGTAAGGTTTCTTTAAAAATAATTAATTAAAATATAAAAATTAATTTCTCAATTTATTCTGGTATGTATCCGCCTTTACTGTTTCTTTGTAAAACAACAGACCTATTAATCTGCGTCGATATATCATACTCCAATCTTTTTTTAATGCAATGGTCTCTCGGTACCCCCAGAGACTACTGTCTTGCTGGTTAACATATCCATCCAGTTAAAGCCAAGTCTCTTCACTAAAAAGTACGTTATCAAGTGCCTCAAGACCTTCGCTAACGAATCGACGTAGCCAATTACAATAATTCATGCGAGCAGCCCGATCAGGAATCTTAAGCTCCTGAGATGTCCGCAGTTTGAACGCTCGCATTTTCAATTTTGTAGTGGCACAGTGCGCACGTCCATAAGAAAGATTACATTGCTGCTGAAGTTTGATGTTTTCGGGAAAGTTAAAAGAACATCCCGAACTTCCTCTAGTTTTTGCTGTGTGAGCACTGTAGTTTGGCGACTGCGTTTGCGATCAAACACGCGTCCTGTCTCACGATTCCATTTCACTAACCAAAATATGGTACTCTTGTTCGGAATAGACTCAGATGAAATTTCTCTGAAAACTGCCCGGCAGTCTTTGAAAGATTGCGTTCGGAAATACTCCTCCACCACAAAACTGCATTGCTCTACGATGAGGCGCATCGTAAGTTAACGGTGAAAGAAGGAAACTATGAATGAACACGCGGCCTGTTTTGTATGAGCAGGTATGACCCACACCACAGGAAGGGGGGGGTGAATGGAGTGACGTTGAAATTCTATCGAAGGAGCTGCCCCAGAAGCAGTGTTGCAAAACTTTCACTTTTCTGTCAGTGCCTTGAACAGCAGGGTTGTTTTATGCTGATCACCCGGTATATAGGTTTTGCGAGGTGCTCTTTCAGTTGGTGAAATTTCGTGACAACCCGAGTATCCAGCACGATGAGTGTTGGGTGTGAGAACAATAATAGAAGTTCTGAGTAGGACGGTGTTCTGAAAAATGTTTATGACGCTTTATCAGTGGAGGAAAAACTGTCATCTGAGAGATAGACCGCATGTGCCCTCGCCACTTTCCCTACCTTCCAGATTTCCCCCTCTCCCCGAGTATGGTCTCGTAGTGAGGAAACTGGTCTTTCCGTTCTGTCCATTGCGTCCTGTCCCGTCGCGTTGGGTTAGTCCACGACCTGACGGGAATGCAGAGAGGGCTCTCAAGTATTCCTTTAACCAGTCATTTTTCTTCTCTTCATTGTTCATTCTCATTCTTTTATAACATCCAGTTTCTTTTCTTCTTCTATTTCACTGGCCCCCTCTGTATGCTGAAAGCCCACCCGTGTGTTTACCGTGCATGGCGACCCGTGTTGAAGGGAATGTATGTCCTGGCGGTTGAGGAGTCTGTTTGTTTCCCCACTACTCACCTTGTGCTACGTTCTGCTTTGCACTTAGGGATATATTGCTTACGTATTTTGGGGAACTTTCCTTGTAAAAAAATCTCAAATTTGAGCATATTTGTTTAAATAGTCTTGAATAGCCACAAAATTTTAGTGGCTCATACATATTGTGATGCTGTGTTTGTTCAATACATTCAGGCAATAATGTAAATAATAACTCATTTTTGTGAGAGCTGTGTCCTTTTTAGTAAGTTGTTTATATTGTTTAAAAATGTGGAAAATATACATACGTTTACAGGTGAAATACGTGAGAATGAAAAAATGTTAAGTCGTTTGAACTGTGAATTACAAAGATTGTGTTACCTGTTTGTGGCCACTGTTGATTTGAAATAACCACCTAACTTCTCTCGCTCCAAAGCAGAAATCCACTTTTGTCCTGAGGATACTATAGTTTTGCTTTCCTGATTTATGGAAACGGTAGGGAATGTTAATAAAAGCTTAATCTGTCTCCCGACCCCTTTTGCCCCTGTTCAATTCTGCACACAACTTGTTTATCGTGAAAATACTTTATTTTAGATAAAAAATAACCCTGTTCAATTTGCACACAACTTGTTTATCGTGAAAATACTTTATTTTAGATAAAAAATAACATCACTGCAAGAAGTGTACCTACAGAAAACAAAAGTTTTTAAACCATTGTAGGCTGAGGAAAACCAACAAAGTATTATCTCGACGTACTAAAGAAAATCCACATATATACCATATTTTATTCATTAGTTTGCAGCATACCGGCATCTGCCACTTACCATCCACAAGAGACGGTGCTGCCCTCCGAACTACAAAAAGTCGTGTTCTGGACACCTCAATCTTCAACCAATATATACCGTGTGGCCCACCCGTTGCCTTCAATCAGATGTGTGTACAGTTGAGTTCTGATGTCTCCGGCGCTGTGACGTCATGCCATTTCGCTGTGTCAGTCGCAGAGCGAAAGAGAGGGGGTAGAGTGGGAAAACAGGAAAGAAGCGGCGGTAGGGAATGGGGGAAGAGATGGGACACTACTATTGAGTTAAAGACATTGACCTTACCTAATCATTGTCCACCGATGAACTATCGCTATTTTCAGTGTCTTCACACTCGACATCCGAGTTCATATTTATAACAATATTGTCTATAATATCTGGCACTATACCGTCCCTTTCCCAGTATTCGTTTTCAAGTTTCATGACATGAGCGCTAGAACCCTTCTAGTCTTCAATACTGACGTGAGTGATAGGCCAGTTCGTAAGCTACAACAATTTCGTTGTCGACATGTCCCCAGATACATTTCTTTCCTTTATAAGTCTCTTAATTTTTGCTCATGCCATTTCAATGGGATTCAGTTCACACATGTAAGGAGGAAGGCGGATGACAGACTGACCCCTACTGGTAAACAGCTCATCAATTTTGTCATGTCTTGTTCTGAGGTTTTAGTTGCGAACTAGTTGGTATAATTCAGGCTTCCTCAGGTTTTCATTAACATGCATTCCTTTTGCATTCAACCATTGAATCATGTCGCGCTTTAATGCATGTACAGTTGGGGTTTTATTGGCTAACACACTATGATATGGAGCATTATCAAGAACAATTACTGCCTTAGAAGGCAGTTCTTGTAATAATTTTTCTCTCACCCACTTTTCAAAATTTTCTTGATTCATGGTAGTCGTCTGATGCAGAACCAGCTTTGAAAATTAGTTCTGCGCCATTAATGAAACCATTGTTTCCACCAGCATGAACTACAATTAGTCTAACTGATGCGCTTATATATGCTGTTACACCTATTATATCACGCTGCCAGCACATTTTAACTACTAAGCTGTTGTCAATCCATGTTTCGTCAATATACACTAGTTCTCGGCCTTCTTCCCTTAACTTTCTCATTTGCACGAGATACCTTGCTCTCCAATCAACAATGTCTGCTCTCTCGACCAACACTTTGCGTTTTGAATTACAGTTCTTCCATCTGAATCCCATCTGCTTCATCAACCTCCATAGTGACTTTTCTTCCCAAGGAAAATTAATTTTCTTTTATTATTGGCAGTATTTTTGAAACCGTAGGGACTTGCTTATCACGGACATAAAAATTGAAGATAGCATTTCTGATAACGCACATGTCAAATTCATAGATTTTCACGGCGTTGTTACGAGTCACTGTTCTTTTCTTACCAGGTGAAATAATTCGTCTGTCAGCACTTGTTTCATTTCGTGCAGTATTTTCTTTACGAATTGTTTTAATACTAGTTACTCCAACACCCGCATATGCCGCTGCTCTTTCCGTGGATTTTGTCAGAGGAACTGGCAGACGATTGTGTCTCTTTTCTTTATCACACGCCTCAATTACACTCGCTATGTTCTCCCTACCTTCACTGTGAATTGTTAAATTCGATTTCCGCTTCGCCATTTCGCAAGTAACATTCGCGCACTCTGAATAAAAACTAAGCTGATGTTTACGAAACCAATGCATTGACCAAGCACGCGCTGGCCCTTTCCTACAGCCCATGTGTGACTCACTGATGTCTGTCAAGCAAATCCTACAGCCCATCACCTTATCGCGATCCCTTCACCCCGCGGAGAAACTTAGACCCTTCTCACAGGGCCGCAGAACTCGGAACCGAACTGTATGTGCATATGTGCGATTTCCGTTACTCACGGCTAGATCACTTCCTGTGCACCAATAGAGACATATCAGGTGTCATTCGACGCGTCTCGCTTTCCTGATGGGGAGCTGATAATGTTTTCATATCCGGCCAGCACATTCAAAGTAATTTCCAAAAACGTGCTTTTGCGTGTTTTGGCTCTGCGATCTTAGTAAGATGGGAATTAAACCAACACCACCCACATGTATAAATGTTATCGGTGGCGCCATCATTTTCTTTCAAGGCGTTGGCAATGCTTTTGTTGACATCTTTAATTGAACAAATGAAGTTAATTTGAACATAAGAGTAAATCGCGCGGCATATTTCATTTTAAGTTATCCATAAGGCCAATTACCATATTTTTTAAAATAAATGTGCAAAAACCTACGAACAGTATTGCCTTGGAACTTGTGAAATTTGAGGAATTTCAAATGAATACGGAGAAAACAAAACTGAGTAATATTGGAGAATGAATGAAAGTTCGACTTCTCACTTTCACGCCCTTAGCTGCACAAATACCGATTTTCAAATGAATGTGACCAACATGTTCCAACATGCTTCTCACTATTCTCCAGTTCAGTCCATCAAAACCACATCCCAGTTTGGACATGGCAATCTTCTGGACGTTGTCTTGCAGTACTTGACGTAATTCAATCAGTTTCCCAAAGATTTTTATAGGATGCCTTGTGATATGACCTTTTGTGACAAGGTAATAAACATATCGACTCACGTCGTGCAGATGTCAGCATCCGGTGTCAACCACAACTTCCTGTTTACACCGAATGTTGTGATGCAGAACCGGCCTTTTCCCTCAACTAACGTCCTATACGCTATTTGAGGTGAAAATTGAATAAAAATTATTGATGCCGTCTTTGAGAAAAAAAATTGTTTAAACAAAATTAAAATTGCCTATATTTCACCCAAAATTACGCGAAAAGTACTCGAATTATCGGAAGATTGTATATGACCTTATTTAAAATCTTTGAGGAACAGATTTCATTAAGGGAAAAATATCTTTATAACTGTAGTTGTAGGAAGACGTCGAAAAATGTTGAACTTATGCAATTTTCTGAAAGTTGGGTTTTCTACGAACATGAGATCTGCACTATTCTCTTAAACGACATTCACACTATCCATCCACAAAATGTAATAAAAAACAATGGAGCCATTTCTTCGAAAATTTTGAAAATGTTTCAGAGGCTTCATGTTTAGTACCCCCAAAATTAAAATATCGGTGTCAAATTTAAGGGGCCGCGACATCGCCAGATCGATAAAGGAATATCAGTTTTCAAGAAAATTGGCTGAACAGTTTACCAGCTAGCGTTGTTCTGTCAGATGGACGGACTTTTTGCCGTCAACCGAGATTTCGCAAGAACCCACAAAACATGAATTCTGGCCACACCACGTATTAGAGGATTTCTTTTCTAAATTTAGCAACTGTATTGATTCACTTTTTCCCGCAGCATTATACAACTTTCTCTGTACGACAAGCGGTAGAAGGTAAAAGCATGATGTAATGTGGGAAAAAGAACCTGGAAAATTTATATTCTCAGACCTGGAAAATCGGAAAAAAACCTTGAATTCCAAAAATCCAGATCGCTGGTCACCCTGTTATTGGAAGTCATTTGAAGCACTTCTACTCACAAATGCAATAATGTTTACAAATCGCTGGAAATGTGCACATTAAGGGCGTAATAGATATTAAAAAAATACATTTGTGACAGTTTTGTAAAAACAAAAGAATACTGCAAAGTGAATTTTGTCATTATAAACAGTGCATGTAGCACTGTCCGTACAAAAAGTTTGAAGAATAATTTGTACCCGTTTTTTAAGAAAATGGCGTTCGAGTGTTTCTGAAAATGAGGAATTTTTAGCTTCTTTTCACAGAAAACTGTTGAGTTCTGGAGAAACTTTGTATATTATATAAAGCATAAGTGCTCATAAGTGCAATAATGTGAAAAAATAGCCTCTAATGTAAATATTAACGACAGGGAGATAAGTAAAAAGTATATTTTTGTAGTGGTGGCTCAGAATGGCACAGACTTTCTCGTACTAGGTTTCTCATTTCTTAGATCTGGGCCAACTTCACCATCTTGCCCCACCCTTTTACCTCGCAGGATCTTTTTGTAGAGCGAGGGAATCAAATAAGGGCCCTGCTTATGGAGGTTCGTGTATTTACGTAAGAAATAATATTGATTCTACCTTCTCAGAATTCAATTTATATGCAGTTGAAAAAGTTTTTGAAATAAGCCGTTAACCTTACTACGCTCAAAATTATCTTACTTGGCATCTACAGACCTCCAACAAAGCTATCTTTAAATTAATTTTAATTTCTTAGAAAATGAAGAGATAACTCCGAACAAAATTAGTACTTTCTCTTTTAAATCCCTTGTTGTACATGGAGATTTCAGTGTTGATTTTCTGAGCGAATCCCACAAAAAAGAGCAGTGTATAATTTCATTATTTTAATTTAGATATTACAGTGAACGTACCTACACGGAATACACTTAAATCACAAAAAACAATAGATCAAATTATAATTAACAAAATCAAAACTAGATATGAAATAATAATGAATAATCTGGGTTACAGTGACCACGATACACAAATTCTTACAATTACTATTAACATGAATACTGACACAATAAATAATACACGCAAGTGCAGAGCATTTATTAAAGTTAACATAAAATCATTTACGGGCTACTTGCTGACGGAATCATGGGACGCAGTTTATTACGCTGTTGATGCAAATGAAAAATATAATTTATTTTTCACAAAGCTTTAATTTCACTTTAACACGTGCTTTCCTCTTAAAAACAGAAAATTAAACATTTCACGGAAAAATATTACTTGAATCACAAGGAATTAGAACATCGTGTAAAAATAAACGTACGCTTTACTTTATTTCACATAACGTATTACCTGGTTTCCATATTGTTGCAATATCTCGAAAATTGAATGTCATTAAAAGGAAATCGTATATTCCTAAGATATGAGATCTCTTTCATTTTCTGGGGGTTATGGAACCGTGCAACCTAAGCACGAGCCGCCACTAGGTGAGTTAGTATTTTGTTTGCATTGCAGAAAAATCAAATCTGCAGTTCGTGTACCGTTACAAATAAGTTTTCTATAACTCTGGTACAGGGTTGGGCAGTATTTAAATACTTGTTTTAAATCGATTTTATATTTGACGATTTTGATTTTGAGATGAAGATAAAGGTTTGTATTTTTGAGTTTTTTGGACATGCACTTTAGAGATGTATTTAAATAAATTTTTAAAATGCATATCCAAAAAACTCAAAAATACAGGTATTCAAAGACAAAATGTATTTGAATTCTTGTTTTAAATACATTTTGTATTTGAACGACTGTGTTTTTTAGTTTTTGGACATGTATTTAAATACGTCTCTAATATGCATGTCCAAAAAACTCAAAAATACAGTTATGCAAATATAAAATGGATTTAAAACTAGTATTTCAAATACAAGTATTTAAATACTACCCAACCCTGCTCAGGAACGAAAATGTTTAGTTTTTGAAATGGTATTAGTGGATCCCAAAACGTGTATATCCATTAAAATCTCGTAAATTGGTTTTCCGCATCATTACTTAACTTCCTCTAAACTACGTATATTACTCCGTATATACGTACGTATACGAGAAAGTGAAAGAACTTCAGTGTTGTGTAGTGTCTGCGAGTTGGACATTCCATGTAAGAAGTATTGTATTTTCCATGAAATTACGGCTACTGATTTGACGAGTGGTAACCATAACAAATAATCTTCGGTGATTAATTTCATATGCGCTGTTACAGATTTGCTTACCTAGTGGCAAATGATCTCTCCACGACAATGACCACTTCTGAAATCTTAAATTAGGCCAGTAAACTTGCATGATTCGGTTTCTGAAAGTGGTTTCTACGCTTCTAAGTGATTTACCGTGAGTAAATATATTTGGTCGGACATTAATTGTACAAATGCGCAAAGCTATATAGGACGGTAATGTAATCCAAGAGTTTGTATTAATGTATATTAATGTATTCTACTTGCTACCTAAACAGCTTGCAAATACGAGGAATCATTACTTTGGTGGTCTGCTGAGTAAAATTTGCCACATGAGGTCACTTGAAAATCCCGTTAAATTTGTTTTTTTTTTCCTAAGGAAATACACTTGTTGCGTCTTGCATGGTATCAATTTTTTTAAATTTCTTCTCAACATTCTCATTAAAGCAACAAAAAACGTGTTCCTTTTGAGTGAATTTAGTACGTTTATATAGGGTGACTGCACTAGTAAATGACCGGATCCAGTAGACCAACACTAAAATGTTTAAAATAAGCCAGTCATCGTGGTATGATTTGTCAAGTCGAAGGTATTTGTAAATTCTTCTGTGATTGGCTAGCCGTAAACACGCGAGAGTGAGTTTGAAGAGGTAGTTGTAAGAATATTTTATCCAGTATATTTCACAGTAAGGTAGGTTAAAAACTTATAGTTAAATAATAGTAATAATAATAATAATAATAATAATAATAATAATAATATAAGTTACGTGTTGTGGGATGCATTTTTATTGTTGAGTAGTTTATTATTGCACTTACGAGATCATAAATGCATTTTATGAGAGAAACCATACATATATAGCCTTAAATGCACGTATTAGGGGGAGGGGGCCATGCACTAGAACTTGTCTTGGCTGTGTTTCAGTGAATGACCATTTTTTTCACAGGTGATTCAAAAAAATATTGTCCTCTCTGATACTGAGTACTCTGTTAACATTATAAATATTAGAGAAAAATTCTAGACGACTGGAAGTTCGAAAAGAGCATTGCTACCAGTAAATGGCAGGCTTGAAATTCATGTTAGTCATTCCCTGGAAAAGAATAGTAATTTAATGGTTATAATGTGTGGTTACCACTAAAGAAATATTTTTTTAGGTTACTTATATTCCAAAATGTAAGATTGTGTAAAGGGGAGATGGTACTCACGTTTCCGCTTTACAGAGGAGGATACGTCTGCAGCTGTAGCAGTAGTACAAGCTGTCACAATAGCTGGTGTTAAAATTGAATTTTGCCACCTTGTTTAGTGAAGCTTACAAAAATTCTCTGGAGATTGACACCATCAAAAAAGGTTTTGAAGTGTGCGGGTTATTCCCTTTTGATTTTGTTTGGGTCAACTGTAATAAATGCATTACAACCAGGCTGCAAGAACTCTTCTGTCAAGAAACATCCAATGATGATACCATTGAGGCTGGGCTCATTAAATTCAAAAAGGAGATGCCACGTGTATTGCAGAATTCACTGCAGCAGAAGCAAACGGAATTGAACCCGAAAGTGAACAAAATTAATGGTGTCTATATTTATCTCGTTTGTCATAACCCTCATTTGAAAACAGTGCGTCTCTATCAATAGAAAATAAAAATTCACAAAAAATGAACTTGCATAGTAACGCTTACTGCACTTTTGGTCTTGCAAGCATCAGAAAATAATATAATTACTGAGGAACCTGCGAGTACTTCTTCTCATGGAGTTGCAGAAACTAAATCACAAATTGTCAATAGTTTGCAGTAATCATCTACTCTGGTCACAATGAGGACAAAGTTAATGAAAAGGAAAAGTGAACGAATTCCCTTTGCCGTGACTTCACAAAAATGGAAGAGCCACCATGACAATAAATCACGAGAAATAGAATAAGAAATGGAAAGCAAAAACGTAAAGAAGACAGAGAAACAAAGAAAATGCAAAAAATCAATTTTAAGAAAAAGGTGAGGGAACGTAAATATTGAGAGAATGATATTTAATCAGATTTTAATGTAATGTCACATGCTTCAGATCCGGATTCAAGAAGGAAACACAAATATTAAAGTGCTGACGACTCGCTCTACTGCTAACGAGATGCGCGTTATTAATTTCCACGAAAATGATTGTTATAGTAAAATGTGATTGTTATAGTAAAATATTATTTAAGAATAAGTGGCGAAAGAAGACGCTGAATCAGAAGTTAAGGTAATGAAGAACATTGTCAAAGGTCGTTGGAAATGGTCAGAAACATTGACCAAATATGGTACAAATATACCAATATAGTAGTCCGCATTAATGAGCCTGAGGAGTATTAAAGAGTCTGGTGTTTCCAGAGTTCTTTAATTGCATTGGTACACATGTAATACATAATGAAATGGAAGAAAAGGATGCTTGTTTGTGTTTAAAAAATAACAATCCTTTACTAGAATATTATAATGTAAAATTCATTTTGGATGACACATCTGTTTTCCTTGTCGCAAATTTTCTGTAAGAGTAGAATTTACGTTCTGTATTAATTCTTTTTGTATACAAAAAGTATTTTTGTTATTTTCAAGTGTTTTTTTTTTACATTTCCTATTTGATAATAAGCAGACTTAGGGTGAAAATTGTTCGCATTCCTGTTACGAATGTAGATCCATTATCAGTAACAATTAATCTACATCTAAGATAACTAAATGCCTATTTAACCCATCAACCCCCGAATTATTAAAAAAGTTTACTGCTGGTCAAGCGCGCTTATTGTTGCACACACGTACAACACAAAAAGATTGTTGATGCTATCTGCTGACCGCTCCTTTTTGGGAGCGGTGGAAATATAATTACACTATGAGTAAAGGGAAGGAAAATATAATTTCCTCGTGTTCATAAAGTTCTGTGGTAGGTGGTCATTTACTGGTTTCCGTCCAATCAACTACTGGAAACATTAGGTCATTCATTGGAGTGCACAGTAAAAATTATTTAAATTTTAAACGATGATTTTCTTGCAGCTTGAAACATTAATTATCATAGTAGAACTGTTCTGTGGCATTTATGAATTCTATATTCATACCGTTTTATTGAATCAGATTTTCATGTAATTGCAAGACATTAATGATCATGCACTTAAATGGTCATTTACTGGTACATTCACCTTATTTCATTTAAACTTAATCGCTAATTAGGTACACGGAGGTAGCGAATAATGATATATGGCACTCAAGAGTAAAATAATTAATTCCCTAGAGAGGAAGAATAGCCCCAAAGCTCCTACTGCCGCTTGTGACATTCTCACGAATAGCTTTTACTATTACTCCTGGCAGTTTTTTGGCCTTGTATTATGAGCGTTGATCTTATTTTGTCATTGTTATAGGCCAGAGAACGATAACGACATAGTGAGGATTGTTTCATGGAGTGTTTTCGTTTAATTTTGTGTATGTAGTGTAAAGGCCCATTCACAATGCAGACATAAACATAAGCATGGCGTTAACATAAAAGTTAGAACTACGTCCATAAGCGGACTCATTCACAATGCGTTCGCATAAGCATAACACATAAGACGTAAACTTAAAAGCTTGCAAGCTCCAAGCTTCTGTGCTTATGCTTATGTCAAAAATAAGAAATGAATCAATCACAGTACGTCAACTCAAAATCGAGTATCAAAATAAGTCGATAGACGAACTAACACAACCCATGGCAAGAGCTCCCCCGTCATGGACACAATCCATATCTCTAAATCGATTCTCACATCCAACCAATAGTAAACTAGAATGTCTCACAGCCAATAAAAACTCTTATTTTGCTTACGTCTATGTTCTACATTGTAAATACTTCAGTCTATCACTTATGTTAATGTTTACGTATATGTGTCATGCTAATGTTTGTGTTTGCATTGTGAATGGGTCTTAACACTCATCACTGTAATGTAACCCCATCTCGATCGGGTTTTTGTCCAGTTTCCGTGATCCATTGAGCAAATGCTGAGATGGTCCCTTGATTTGCTTCTGGACGTAAATGTAACTTCACTATGCGCACCTTTTGCTTGTAGTGGTAGTAGAGCTTACGGTGAGTTTCTATTTTGTTAGCAATTCAGAAAAATCAAATCTGTTCGTTCGTTTACCGTTACAAATAAGTTTTCTATAATTCGGCTACGAAAATATCTAGTTTTTTAAATGTTAATCTCTCGCTTTTTTAAATGTATTATTATTACTATTATTTTTTCATCTTTCAACTATTTATAGTTAAATTGTTGGGAAGGGATTCTGAAACTCAAGAAAGCGTGCGCAGATGATTTTCTCCCCCGTACGTCACATACAGTTTTTGACTAAATAAATTTTAAAAAACACTCATTGTAAGGGAATGCTAGAGGGTTTCATTGCTTCATTGTCGCACGTGTCGAACTCCCACTCAAATGTTTCACATATGGAATAAACAGTACAAACATGAATTCCTCCTCTCTGAAATGACGTTATAAAAATGATTTTTTACAATACTAGATTAATTAGCACACAAAGAAATAATGATTTTACTTTACTGATAATCGTGTAAACAATTGAGAAAAACATTTGGATAGGACACCTTGTGGGAACCCTTCTAATAATATTTGTTGGAAAATATGTTTCTGTCAGTCCATCAGACACTGCTTCTAGTTCTGACAAAATTACAATATAACGCAAATGCGTCGAAGTCCTCTTGATTACTCTTTCCTTCGTGTATCTCACTACTTGTATTCTCTTACAAAGCCTTGAGAATGTTCATAACTAGTACAGATAAATTAGCGGCCACTTAAAGGTTTGCATCAGTGTTGTATTAGTATTAATTTACATATAAGTGGTGCAATCACGGCGAATTTCTTTTTTCAGATTTATTTACAGTGTTCAGTGCTACTACTTTCAGTAGACATTAATTTTCAACAGAATTCAAAGTTCACAAGTAGATATGACTCTAACGAAAGTGGTGATGGTCATCTTATTATCTCTTTTCTTCGTGAGTATCTCAATCTTCTCCTACAAAGCCATGAGAAAGTTCGTAACTGAGACAAATAAACATGAATATGAACTTCAAAATGCGGATCCATTCCGCGAAGGAGCTGTAGCCGGGGAGAATAACATATTTTTCGTCGAAAGTTCGTGTGCTACAACAGATGTTCATCATCTTTCGTCCGAACAACCAGGTGAGTTTCAACTAGGTCTTTGATTTGCATAAATGAAATTATGACTTAGCGCTTGCAGAAAAGCGAATTTACTGAATCGTTGAAAAAATTGATAGACACAAAATACGTTCGTCACAAGCAACAGAAAAGATATCCGTGAAGGTCTACTAGAGACTGGATTTTTATGTATTTACATATTTTTTGTCTTTCTACTTACCGCTCTCAAAATTTTAATCTTGGCAAATTATCGCCGTCCTAGCACAATAACCAATTTTTTCGTCACATAGTTTTACATATTTGGTACTATTTTACATATTTCGCTATTTTCACAAAATAATTTTTTCTAACAATTTTCTTACATATTTTTATGGGAAAAGATGTACTTTCAAAAACTTCAGCAATTTTTCCTATATTATTACTGCCTGCTACTGCGTGCTCTACTCGAGGGTCGCTCGTGAAGACAGGGTCGGATATTCTCACAGTCCGGCGCGCCTGCTTCAAATGTCTCAGTGGCGGGAAGTGCACGTCAGCGGTAGATCATTGTCACCTTTAGGTGTGAAAAGTCTCACTTGGCGATCGTGGTCTTGTAACACTTTGACGAGAATATTTCATGCTGCAGTAATTGTTTGCTGGTCCTAAATATCGCCAGTTTGTACGATGGCTTCTATTATTGCATCTGGTCTGGCTGCTAAACAATATTCCTGGATAACAATTTCTGAAGATTTTACTGCCGATGGGAAAGTTGTATGGTACAAGTGCGCATCAATTTGTGCTTTCCAAATGAAATTTAAAACGCTTGCATTGTTTTTAAAATTTGTATAGGACATTTTTTATAAAAGTAAGTTCATATTATGTAAAAGTGTCATATAATTAGAGTTAATATTACATATTATATCCGATTTTACATATTTATTACATATTCTTACTGTTTTCATTACATATTTATGTACGTATTTTCACGTTTCATACTACATATTTTTCCGGTCTCTACTACACGCACCATAAATCGCAAAGGGATACCATAAATCGCAACAAGGTTTCAATAGTTACACAAAACCTTCTTATGCGAAACAGAGACCTTGTTGCTTTACTCCCTTTCCTGGTTACAATAGCATCTAAGATAAAAGTCAATCTTGCTGGACCAACCAGCCTGTGATTTCTGAGAGGGTGATGTTCCTCCATAAACGGACTTGTCGGCCTCATCAAGCCTAATCATGTTGCAGAGCAGTAACTGGCCAGAGCAGCCAGGTACCTTGTCAGATTAATTACGTATTGAAAATATACATTGAAAAACATTCAACATCTGTTAAACATATATGTGTGTATAAAATATATATATATATATATATATATATATATATATATATATATATATACAAAATATTATTTCAATTACATAATAGAAGCATGATGCGATAATTATGACTTTATCAAGCAAAGAAAACATGCCATTCTTGCTGAAAACGGGAACGAAGTTTGAGGACAAACTTTAATAATCATATTATTTTCCGTCTGCGTTATTACACATGTAAATATAAATGTCGAAAGACAGACTAATTACGTTATAAGCTACCAGTCCCAGGCCCTCGGCGGGCTCTTGGAAGTGTGTGTGTGTGGGGGGGGGGCAAGAAGTTGCGCGCGCGCGCCAAAACTTGCTGCAACCTGATCGCAACGCAATATTATCCGTTCATCCTAAGGAAAATCCTGATTTAAAGAAGTACAAGTGTAGGTTCACTACATAAGAACTAATTTGAGCAATCGGTTATTAAATTAACCTTGCATCAAAACTACTGAAAACGAAGGAGACCAGTGTGAACTGCATGCGTGTTGCTGGGCGGTAAGGACCTGATATTTCAGCCGAGGATTGACGAGGGTCAGCACTGAGCGTGGGAGAGGGTCAGGAGGAAACGTGGGGCGCGGCTCGCAGGATCGCGGCGTCGCGCCGCCGATCGGCCTGCGAGGACATACTATTCAGTTCATTTTGGAAGGGCTAAGAGAGTGACTGGACCTTCAGGAAAATTTATTCGAAGTGGCGAAAAGCACATCGTTCTGAAAGTTTTCAATTTGTTATTGTAGAGGAATACGTCGTTGGCGAAGCAAATCGCTGAACTTACTAAGAGTCCACTGGTAAGTACCGTATTGAAACGTATGGTGCTGCATCAGTGTGAATTATAATCTAAAGGATATTGATGGTTACACAGGTGATGGAAATTGGTCATTGAAACAGATAATGGTTCATTGATGCAGATATTCATGGATATTGTTAATTCTAAATGCCAATTGCATTCTATGACAAGATCATGAACATGTATTTGAAGGTGATGCCAATATACATTTTGCTAATTTCGCAAGCATAGTGAACTTTTGTGATTTCATTTGTATTTAACATTCACAAAATGTATATATATTAATGGTTCAATTTTTTTAGTGTGTATCATTTTTGACCAGGCAAGTTATTTTAAAATTCTCATTAGGTAATATAAATTGTGTTATAATTCTGTTATATTTTCAATGTGTACTATGTAGTAGTGCTCTCAGAATGACTACAAATGAGTATGAGTAAAATAAAAAATTCACATTCCCACTAGAAAAGTGTCATTAACTTCAAAATGCTGGTTTTTCAGGACATTGTTTTACAACTAGAGTTCCGAATCAAGTTCATGGAGTATGAGAATGTAATTTTCTTTTGAAAGATTATTAATTTTTACTTCAGTTTCCAAAGAAAAAAGTTTCAAGTTTTTCATAATTTAGGATTCTCCACAGTGTGCTGTTTGTGGCATATAGTATGGATAACACTGCATTCTCAAACATGCAATGATTTTGACTATTATTCATCTTCAAAATTACCAGAGAAGAACATCTCAGATTGTGTTAATGATTCTTGGGCAAGGAAATGTCATTACTGTTGTAATTGTGTAGACCTTGATAATTTTCTGAAACATTTCCATAGCCAAGTGAACAAAATACTTTCCTCTTGAAATACAACAATTCAATATTACTAGGCATGATTCTCATGTCCTTTAAAATGTTCAAACCTGCATACATATGCCAGATAAAATTTGACAAAACATGCACAATCAAATTTTATCTTGGTATTTTTTTCATTGCCTTTTGTAACAGGAACAATAAACAATTTTTCAAAATTTTACTCAGTCAAATTCATCCTTTTGTGAGAAATTAATCTTTTTGAACATTCTACTACATCACCAGATCTAATTGGAGCATATTTGTAAGATGAAATGTGAGCCAATGTGAGGTCAAATTCTGCATTTTCTGCTCTTGAATCACAAATTTTTTTCTTTAAATTTCATAGAAGTTTTAAATCAGAATTTGAATTTATTGGTTTATATAATATTTTCTTGGCAGTCACACTTGCATGTCCAAACACTAATTTCAAAGACATTGTAATATCTTCAACAATATTTAATGACTTCAATAGAGGTAATCCCACTGTTTTCACTTTCTGAATTGGTATAGGCAATTTTACAAAATTTAATTAAATATGCATTTTATTTTATTTTTTATATGCATGGTTTTATAACACATTTTATTTTATTTTTTTGCATGCAAGCAGACTAAGAGTCTGCACCTAATTATTTTCCCCTCCCTTGTATCACTGTCAGTTACCAGTGATACTGAGTAGTGATCTATGTGTGTGTGAAATTAATCAATAGTATTTGAAGAATATAATACTAAATTTTGAAGCAATCCAGAAAAGTATGCATTTAACAAAATAACTGGCCAAATTTAAAAGTCACTTCAGAACTGGTTATTAATTTGCTAAGAAAACTTATTTGACTCATCCAATAAAATGAAGGCCAATCATTTTGTCCCATGCTAAAGTGATGAGTCTTCTCCCACCTTACACAATACTAAAATTATGATTTATCCCGACCTCTCACTATATTTATTCGCTGTTATTGAGTGCACATTCTCTCCACAATTTTTTTAATTTTTGCATTCAGGTGATAATAACAATAGTTAAATTATGGCATTAACTTGTTGGGAGTGTAGGATTTGTAAATGCAGGCCAATGAGCTTATTCATTGTCAAATGGGCAAAGAGGTTTCTAAGCAATGAGACTGATTCAAATGGCAGACCCAGCAGGTAAATCAATGCTGGGCAATACATTTTAATTCCAGTTTTTAAATTAATTTAACTAATTTGATCTAATTTTTATAGTATGTTTGTACATTTAGATTACATAAATTCAAATAACAAAGTAAAAAATATAAATATGATTTATGTTAGTGATTTGTAAGTGTTAATTTTATGTACATGACTTTTGTGATAGTGAATGCAAGAACCATCAGTATAATGAAGGAACTAATAGAATTGAACCTTTTGTAACCAAAATTAATATAAACATAAAACAAGAATATTAAATTTGTAAAATGGAAGGTTAAAAGAAATAAACAACAAATACATTCAAAAATAATTTTCAGCTACATATTTAGCCATAATTTAAATAAATCTTGGCGGTTTTATAAAAAAATGTGAATTAAATTTGTTTTTCGGGGATCAGTAATAAAAGTTGCTATTTAAATATACTTGTGAAACAGTTTTAAAATAGTTTTGAAACAGCTATAAAAAGTTTTTTAAAATAATTGTGAAACAGTTATAAAATATTTATGAAATAATTACTGATGTCTGTAAACATGTTCTTAGTCTCCTTGTGTATTTAATCCACCTGATCCCATAAATGATTAAGTGGTACATCAATGTTTCATTATCATTTGTTAGCAATTAAATATATGTCAATATATACCATTCTGTTGTGAATTATGTTATATTTTACACATTTTACTTTACTAAATAAATATTTTAATGTTAAATTCTAATATTTTATTTCTAGGTACAAACTGTTTCAGAATATTCATTAATGTTAGTTATATATTATTATTATTGTTATTATTATTCATTAATTAATTAATTTATAAATTTTTATTAATTAATGTTATATATATATATATATATATATATATATATATATATATATATATATATATATATATATATATATATTACAAGTTCATATAATAATATATAACTTTTATTCAACAACAATGCAGGCATTATTGATGTATGTATATCTACCGTAATAACAGTCAGACTGCAGAATTTAAAAGCTTTTTGTGTAATTTAATTATCACAATGCGTAATTTTTATTCAATTATTTCCATTTTACGGTGTCTGGTTGTGTAGGTAAATATACAGATCTGTTGTTGGATCAAAAATAAATAATGAATATTCTATTAATAGCAAGTACTACGCATAACCCATCCTATACCTTTCAACGATCAGTATTTGTAACCAATAAGAAATTCTCAAAATTCTCAAAAAATCGGTAAACTAAAAAATAAATATTCGTTCGGTTTAGATGAATTGCAGGATTCTTTGTTAAAGACCTGTGCGTATGCCATTATACACCTGTTAACTCACATATTTAATGCATCCTTATCCACCGGAACGTTTCCAGATATTTTCAAAATAGCTCAAATTAAGCCGTTCTTCAAAAAAGGCAACAAAATGAAATTCAAAATTATCGGCCCATTTCTCTTCTATCAGTTTTTTCAAAAATACTAGAGAGACTTTTTTACGTACGATTGGAAACCTTTCTCAGTAAACACGACGCGCTTTCAGATTGCCAACATGGATTTGGAAAATCAAAATCAACGGATACAGCTATATTTTCCTTTCTTAAAGATGTCGCCTCATCATTGGATCAAAACGAGGCACCTATTGGATTATTTTTAGATCTCTCAAAAGCTTTTGACGTCATTGATCATGACATTTTACTTTCAAAATTACCTTCATATGGAATCCGTGGTATTGCTCTAGATTGGTTGTGTCCGTACCTTAAACAACGATCTCAGAGAGTGGAAATACCTTACTGGAATGATGGAACATTACGTACGCACCTTTCCGATTCTTTGCCCACTGCACGTGGAGTTCCTCAAGGATCGATTTTAGGCCTATTCTGTTCCTACTTTACGTAAACGATATGCCCTCGACGATTCGAAACGGAAGAACAGTTCTCTTTGCGGATGATACGAACATCCTTTGCAATAAAGAAACCGTAAATAGTGCAAAATCAGATTTTCAAATTGGTTCCGAAATAACAAATTAACAGTAAACGAAAAGAAAACGGTTTTAATGCAGTTTTCCATTTCAAATAAACCATTCTGTGCTCCACTGAAAATGAACGGTGTACCCTTGACTGATGTTAAGGCAACAAAATTTTTAGGTCTCTCAATTCAGTCAAATCTTAAATGGAAAGTCCACTTAAATGAATTGAACACAAAATTAAGTTCATTATGCTGCGCGTTCAGAATTCTTGCAAATTCAGTCAGCCTTCATACTGCTCGTTGTGTATATTTCGCGAATGTTCATTCCCGCCTGAGATATGGAATAATATTCTGGGGAAATACATCTTATAGCTCCCAGAATTTTAGATTACAAAACGAATTGTAATAACCAAATACCACCCACGTGATTCTTGTAAGCCTCTCTTCATTAATTTAGGAATTTTACCATTACCTTGTCTGTTGATTTACGAATAAGTGTTGTTTGTCAAAAATGACTTGCTTAAGGGCGGTAATATACAAGGGTAGAATTTAAAGTAAGGTCTCCTATTTTTTTTCATAGAAAACATTTATTTGCATTCTTGCATACACCGTTGGAAAGGCCATATGTTTAGCTATTTTTTAATGTAATCGCCATTTTTTCGACGACCTTCCGCATCCGCACGACGAACTTTTGTACACCTTCGTCGTACCACTTTGCGTCCGCGTCGCGCAGCCAGGCATTGACCTCCACTTGAATCTCTGCGTCCGTTGCGAATTTCTTCCCTCCGAGGTGTTTTTTCAGGGCGGGGAACAGGTGGTAGTCACTGGGGGCGCCGTCCGGTCTGTAGGGAGGATGTTCGACGATTTCCCATCCAAATTTCTTGATCAGCTCCGTCGTCAGATTCGCCGTATGCGGGCGCGCGTTGTCGTGAAAATTGACTTCCTTGGTAAGCATTCCTGGACGTTTGTTTTTGATGGCCCGGTGAAGCTTTTCTAGGGTTTGACAATACCTTTCAGCATTGATTGACGTTCCGCGAGGCATGAAATCCACCAACAGTACGCCGTGGCGGTCCCAAAACAGTTTCCGTCACCTTGCCAGCTGACAGTGTTGCCTTGAACTTTTTCAGCTTTGGAGATGTGCTGTGGCGCCATTGTTTGGACTGCTCCTTTGTCCTAGGTGTGTAGTGATGAGCCCATGTTTCATCCCCTGTAACAAAGCCTTCTAAAAATTCATCTCCTTCCTCTTCAAAACGGCGCAAAACTTCTTGCGCACATTCCACGCGCTGCCTCATGTGGTCTTCAGCCAGCTGTTTTGGGACCCACCTTTGTGATAAAGCAACTTCTCTTTAAGGATAACACGAATTGCATCCTTGCTACACACTCCTCCAAGCTCCTCTTCCCAACTCCTTAAGAATAACACGGCGGTTTTTCTGCATTTACGCCTCCACTGCTTGAACGATCTCGTCTGACAGCCACTTCTCTCTTCGTCGTGAAAGTTCGTGCGGCTGGAAATGAACTCACGGCTCCACTTACGTACGTTTTTGACGTCCATACATTTTCCCCCGTAAACTTCCATTAGCTGCCGATGGATTTCGATGGGTGCCACTTTTTTGCTGTCAAAAAGCGAATGACAGAACGCATTTCACACCTGGACGGAGAAGAGAGGGGTAGCTCCATCGCGGACGGCTGCTGAGCCAAGACTGAGCGGCCGGACGGTGTTGCACCCGGGCAGAATTGTAGCGCGGGAACCAGGGAACACAGCGGTGTTGCCAGATTTCGCCTAGCAACCGATCCGGCGACTATAGTGTTGGAGACCTTACTTTAAAGTCTACCCTCGTATTTTCAGAAAATGCCGATGTCTATTACTATAACAGTCGACATAGGAATCATATTCATCAGGTGACAGTATCAACAGCTCAATACAAAAAAATTCACATACAATACATGTACATTATTTTACAACACTTGGCCAGACGACATTAAACAATTAAATTCGATAGAAAAGTTTAAATCTCAAGTGAAATCGTTTCTGCTGCATAACTGTTTCTATACAATTAGAGACTATACTGAGCATCACAATAAAAGTAACATTAATTTTAACAATGATACATAATGCATTATTTCCCATTTGGACTGTATAAATGTGTATAAACATCCTGTAACAAGTATTGTACTACAGCCTCCGGGTCAATGACCCCCATCTCGATCAGGTTTTTCGTCCAGTTTCCCTGATCCATTGAGCAAATGCTGAGATGGTCCCTTGTTTTGCTTCTGGACATAAATGTAACTTCATTATCTGTGCACGACATCTAGAATTCAGGGGGAAATACAGTTATTCAAATTATCGTTTCCATGTTGTCGCGGCAGGAAGGATTATTCCGAAGGACAACATGGATAAGAGCCCAAAATTTATTGCTTATTTATCCTTGAAAATAGATTTTATTACATGAATGTTTTTTTTAATTCAAAATTCAAGTAGTATATGACTTAGTGTAGGGATCACAGAATTTTGAAAATGTGCACACAATTCACTTTTTCCTATGGCACGTCATACGCAGTTTTAACTGTTTTTTGACGTAAAATAAATAAATTAATAAAGAAAGAAATGCCTAAATAAGGCAACACGTACGGCTGGCACTTCAACCAGTGTAGCTGTGCAAGCCGACTCGAAGGCCGGCTCCTTCTATCAGTTTTGTCCGCATGCGTCATGACGGTAGGCTGGATCCTCCAACCGGTGTTGCTCGCTTACGCCGAGCAGATAGCCAACTCTTCCGACAAGGTTGCTTGGGCTCGGCAGCTTTTACCCGTGCACTTCTGACAAGGTGAATTCAGAGTAGTGCAACAAGGGATTCTTCACGATGCAAATTTTCGTTCCAACAATCTCCGTCACGAAACAGTAACGGTGAACCTGGTTGGGCCTATATAATCATGCGTTCCCTTGATACAGTATAATGGATCAGGTGTACTGCAACTGGTCTTTTTTCTCCGTGCGACATTACACAACAGCGGACAAATCTTGTGGTGCTCCAACAGCACATACTTACTTGCGATATTGTCAATAGCTATGTAATATTATGACAATTTCTGCCTTACACTTCAATTACCATTTGAAAAATTCTTAAACGAAGCGTGAAAAAGACATTTTTTAAGATACAAACGTTTAAACAAAAACAGGTTTCTACCATTGAATTCAGTGTATTCACTGAATAAATGTGCCATCGATGGGCGATGCGTATTTAAGCCGTAAATAAAATTATTAGTTTATATTAATGCGAACCAACGGCGACCGTAATTAACGCTTTCTGTTATTAGTGCGGAGTTACAACAATGTGTTGCAACCAGCAACAATGACCGTTAATTCGTATGAGATACACATTTTGCAAATTAGCATTGTTGATACCGCTAGCAAGAAAATGAAAATGGATAGGAAAATATAAATTAAATATAGTATTTTATAGTCATCAAAACTACTCGTTTTTTCACATTTAATTCAAAGACCGCAAATTAAAGTAGGTTTTAAATAATTTCTAAAAGATTAATTTTTAAACGTATAACAAAAGATTGAATGTAAGAAACGAACAAAGAAAATATGAAAGAATATACTGACTGGAATTACCTCTATTACGTTCACTAAACGCGGGAAATTCGGAGCGGGTGACTGTCGCCAAATTATACAAAATATACTCAAATTTTCAAAATATTCCACATGACCTTCTTTGAAGATATGTTTTTAATGAACACATTTCATTAAGAAAAAATGTATCTTCACAATTGTCGTAGAAAGATTCCGAAAAAGTTTTGTTTTTAAATTTTCGAAAAATCAGACATTTCAACGAACATGAGACCTCCACCATTCTCGTAAGCGACCTTTACGCTATTTAAGGTCCCAATTTAATAATAAAATTGTGTTGTTATTAAAAAATGGTTTAAAGTCAATAAAGATTGCTTATGTTTGACACATTATTTTTAGATGTTTTTCATGTCCACATTTCATTTAAATAAATGTTTATCTTCATAATTGTAGTTGTGAGAAGACGCCGAAAAAATTTTGAGATTTTTCGAAAAATCTGGGTTCTCAACCAACACCTGCTCTATTCTCTAAACCGTCCTTCGGACTATCCAACAACAAAATTTCATCAAAAACGATAGAGCTGTTTTTGAGAAAAAAATGTTTCAACAAAATTGAAAGTCGAAATCGTGAAAAAATACACATCTTTCGAAATATGAACATTTTTTTCTACAATTGTATAAAAATTCGTATTTGAAAAAAATGTAATTTTATGTTGGATGTTTGATACTTCGGGGAATAAGAGTGTCGTCTACTACAGTATTTCAGTAGTATACAAGTACTATACGGCATATACCTGTAGTATACTTGTACATACTAGTTTAATACGTTTTGCGGCTCTCACAGGCAACCAATCTTTATGAATGAAGTCTCTTTAATAAAGAGAATTTCACGGAGACGTGATCAGTGGCGTAGCTTAAGTTGGTGTCACCCAGGGCAAAACTAAAGGTGTCACCCCCTCCTTGAATTAAATATAAAAAGGTATATATCTGAATAGTTTATAAATTATTTAATAAAAATGCAAGTATATTTGCACGATACTAAAAATAATTTGTAGATTATATCAAGCTTAACGATAAGATAAGAAAATTAATCGCCGAAATCGAGTCTCTTGGACAGCAGCAGAATTGGGGCTCACTGCTTACTTTCACTTTTTACTTTACATTATTTTTCTTTGCTTTCTTAGTATATATGATTTAATTGTATAACTATTAAATTAATATGTATATATATATATATATATATATATATATATATATATATATATATATATATATAAATTTTAAATAAATAATTAAAATTATATAATTCGAATTATAAAATTTTATAATTGGTGTCACCCGGGGCGCACTGCCCCCCTGCCCCCCTACCTACGCCACTGGACGTGACGAATTGCACTTTGACTTTAAAAATATGAAGGATTTGTTTAAATAATACATTTAAATATTCATGTGAATTGTAATCCGCAAAACTCTGCCGGATTTTTGAGGCTATATCATTAAATAACTCGTAAACAAAGCGTTTTAGGGTCTTAAAATCTAGTTTTGAGGCCAAAGGTCCTAAAGAACCGTTTCTTACATCGTAATCTTCAGGATGAAATCTTGAATATTTTATTACATTTTTGCTGGGTCGACGCTTTTCGATTCTACTGTACCTATATAAGCTGCAACTGTTTGTGAAATTAAACTAATTACTTGATATTCTACGCGATCGAATTACACCATAGTGGAAATGATATACACGGATGTACCTCTGTTCGGTAATATTAAAAAAGAATAGTTTGCATTGACAAGGGTGTGTTTTATTGTACCAGTTACAAGGAGATATATAAAACAAGTGACGGGGGATAAGGAGGTCTTGAAGAAAAAGATATATTACAGGCGTATTATGGAAATGGAAAAATAGGGAAGAGGGATGGGGTTTAAAACGCAAGATTCTCGCACGGGGACACTAGTCATACATTATTGGCGTCCGCCACCTGCAAGCAAGTAGCGTTTCAGTATAAACGACACGTGGCTATCTGCGAAATATATATACTTTTAATATCTGTGCGATTACACGAAAACTGAGCCCGATGGGCAACTTTTGTAGTTGTAATCGACTGTAGCGTAGCAAAGTCGATAAGAAACATACTGTCGACCAGTGTAATCATTTGATTTGAATCATGAAATATATCAATGATTTACAGCCTAACGATCAATGAATATAACGGCCATTCGTTTGGAAGCAGGGGGCTCTTGCGCATGGTATCCGACTTCAGCCAATGAGCTTCAGACACTAGTTTGCATCACAATATTAGCGGGAATTTTAAATGCAGCCAGACACCAAAATTATCACAGTTACAAGATTGATTGATTTATTTTTTCGTGTTTCCGGGCGCGTCAACTGCTTCTGTCATTAGTCCCGTTAGTGTGGTGCATGTTTTTTCCTCGGGAGATGGCGGTGATCTTCCCCCGCTGGATGGCGAGATCCGGCGCCGACCTACCGTCGGCTAGTGGGGTTTCCCCCTAACCAGGACTCTCCCAACAACGGGGCACCGCCCCAATCGGGACAAGCTCTAAGCTCCCGACAGGTCTCCCGGAATATGTGGTAGTGTAGTGCATGTTAGTGTAAGTGTGTGTGTGAAAGGGGAGAGGATAGGACAAGGAAGAGGAAGGACAGATCGCGCGCGGTCCGTGGCCCGTTTGAAAGGGTACGGCATTCGCCTGGTGTTGATCGGAGAAACCACGGAAAACTACCGATCAGAGCAGCCGGCCGCTAGAATTCTCCTCCAGACAGCAGCTGAATTCGACCTAGCTGAAAAGCTAGTGTCGAAAATCCTGCCGCCGTCAGGACTCGAACCTAGGACCTCCCGGTTAGAGGCGCTGCAGTGACATCAGTTGATGCACTGAGCTACCGCTACCGGTACAGTTACAAGACATTAAAATAGATTTATGAAGCATTTCTTTTAAATATTGCATCTTGTACACCTTCATCGCGTTAATTTTGGTTGGTTACCGTTGAAAATTGTCATTTTATACAACTTTGAAAAATTTTCCCAACACTACTCACTCTCCCTGCAACATGGCGACCAGCGTCTGGATTGGGTTTTCAAACGAAGAGCCCGTTCCCTGGTCACGTGGTTCGTAACGCAAACTGGTAGTGCGCAGAACGAGCAAAAATCGGTTCGCCGGAGGAACTCACCCATGTTTGTGGGGGCTCCTAAAAGAAACTGGAATTATTTTTTAAAAGCCATATAGTTTCATTTGTTTTACAATATAACCTTATCCCCTTCAAAATAGTCCCCCATTACAACTAATACATTTGTCCCACCAGTGCTGTCAATGTTTAAAACATTTTTTGTAATCATCTTTAGAAATGGCGGACAGGTCTTCCCTCGTGTTATTCTTGGCCTCTTGAATATTGTCAAATCGGTGTCCTTTCATGTTCCTTTTCATACGTGGAAATAGGAAGAAGTCGCACGGAACCAGGTCAGGTGCGTGGGGCCGCGATACTATGCCATTTTTAGCCAAAAACTGGCTCACAGATATGGCTGTGTGTGCTGGTGCGTTAACATGGTAAAAGAAGCAGTGAAGGAACAAACTAGGCAACAATCTTTTTCATTCCCAAATCTTCGGTTAAAATTCGTTGAACCGAGCTCCAAGCTTACCCACTAATCTCTGACAATTGATCAATTGTTAGTCGACGGTCCGTGAGCACAAGCTCTCGAATTTTTTCAACATCGTCGTTTCGGGCAGCTAATGGACGTCCCGAACGAGGTTTGTCATCAGTCGACATGTCGCCATTTTTACATCGAGCAAACCATTCGTACTTTTCAGTTCTTTCTCATAGCGTCATCTTTGTAAGCTGTTTTCAACATTAAAACGGTTTCAGCAGCTTTTTTTTAGTAGAAAAGAAAATTTCATAGCTGCACGTTGTTCACTTAAACTTGCCATCATAAAAAAATGAAACAGGAACAAAACAGCACTGGCAAAAACAATCACTGCAAATGAACAGAACAAGCCAGGTCGACGACACAGGCGGCACTGAACCGGCAATGAGTTGCACTACACATGCCTATACTGCGGTTTTCACAGACGTGTTTGAAGGTTATCAGCTGTTTTGTGTTTTGTCCAATCGGGACCTTATATGTCACTACAGTAACGTCATAATAATGGCATTCAGCCTTCCGATTGGATGACACGGAAACAGCTGATATCCTTCAAACGCCTTCAAATTCCATACAATACATGTACATTATTTTACAACACTTTGCCAGACGACATTAAACGATTAAATTCGATAGAAAAGTTTAAATCCCAAGTGAAATCGTTTCTGCTGCATAACTGTTTCTATACAATTAGAGACTATACTGAGCATCACAAGAAAAGTAACATTAATTTTAACAATGATACATAATGCATTATTTACCATTTGGACTGTATAAATGTGTATAAACAACCTGTAACAACTATTGTACTACAGCCTCCGGGTCAATGACCCCCATCTCGATCAGGTTTTTCGTCCAGTTTCCCTGATCCATTGAGCAAATGCTGAGATGGCCCCTTGTTTTGCTTCTGGACATAAATGTAACTTCAGTTTCTGTGCACGTCTTCTAGAATTCAGTGGGAAATACAATTATTCAAATTATCGTTTCCATGTTGTCGCGGCAGGAAGTATTATTCCGAAGGACAACATGGATAAGAGCCAAAATTTATTGCTTATTTATCCTTGAAAATAGATTTTATTACATGAATGTTTTTTTAAATTCAAAATTCAAGTAGTATATGACTTAGTGTAGGGATCACAGAGTTTTGAAAATGTGCACACAATTCATTTTCCCCCATAGCACGTCATACACAGTTTCAACTGTTTTTTTTACGTTAAATAAATAATTAAATAATTAAACGCAACTCTGTGAAAACCGCAGTATAGCGGCAGAAATGCTTACTACACGAGCTCCGCCCAGGGCAATGCTATTCCGGTTGTTTTTGGGTATCCCGTCGTATTTCCACCATGTTTGGGGGTCTCGTCCGCAGGCTGCGGGTTGCGGCTGTCCGCGCGC
Source organism: Teleogryllus occipitalis (assembly GCA_011170035.1). Classification (NCBI taxonomy): domain Eukaryota; kingdom Metazoa; phylum Arthropoda; class Insecta; order Orthoptera; family Gryllidae; genus Teleogryllus; species Teleogryllus occipitalis. The sequence goes on along the minus strand of BLKR01009887.1, from coordinate 7,415 downwards.
GCCACCTGCGCCGTGGAGGCCGCCGCGCGCCTCCACCCGCAGCGGCCCGTGCACGTGGTGCACACGTGCCCGCTGCGCTGCCAAGGGCGCGGCGGCAGGCCGGCGCACGCTGAGCCGGCACTCGCGCACGCGCACGCGCTTGGGCTGCTGCCGCTGCCCAACGTGCGCCTGTGGCACGCGGGCGTGCGCGCGCTCCTGCACGGCTCCCCGCTGGCCCCGCTCTTGGACGGCGCCTTCCGACGCAGCCGGTGGCCCGTGGAGCACGCCAGCGACCTCGTGCGCCTCGCGCTGCTGTGGAGGTTCGGCGGGACGTACCTCGACACGGATCTTTATCTGTTGAGGTACAGCGGGTTTATACTTGGGTTTTCGTTATTGATTGATTGATTAGTGATTACGGGCGAGTCAACTTTCGAGTTCATTATTCCCGTAAGTGTAGTGCGTGATTTCATCGGGAGATGGTGGTGATCTTCCTCGCTAGAACGAAGCGACGCTGGCGCCATCAAATGGAGTGGCAAAGAACTTTCCGGCTTTTCCTGAGAAAGAGGCTTGAAATCCCCTATTTTTTAAATTGCAAAATTAACATTTTGCTCTATCCAAGGGGAAAATTTAATCAAAAAATTTTGAATCCATTTTTGAGAAAATGTTGAAAATATTGTCAAAGCTTGATGTAAACTGCTCCCAAGGGTCAAAATATCCGTTTCGAGGGGCCTCGAAATCAGCCTGCTTGATCGAGGAATCGACAAGTTTCCCGACGTGTGATAGTGTACTACATGTACGAGGGTCATTTCAGAAGTCATGGCAACTATTTTTTATCTGTCAATATAGCTGCTTGAAACAAAAATCAGGATATGCGTTTCAAAGTCACTGGAATGTTCTTCACAATACTGGTACTAAATTAGAATCCGGGTACAAGGCGCTAGGGGTAAGGGACATTGAAATCTGCGTAGAGATCTGCTGTTTTATTCGTATTACATATACAAGAAACAAAACTGTACGCGTAATACTCGTACTCTTACGAGCTACCAACCTTCAATATAATCCCGCAAGGTGTCCGCACATCTTTGCCAACGATGAGGAAGGCGCTGAATACCATCAGATGTGTGTGATACTCTATGCGCGCCACGTCTCGTCGTTTGAAGGGCTTCACCCAACGTGCAACAGTTCGATAGGGCAACGCCCAATGCTTCTCGTAGTTCGGCATGAGACTCCTGAGCGTTTATGCCAGGCAGAAACGCAATTTTTATATATGCTCGCTGTTCAACTTTAGTGACATCCATCTCGGAACACAGTCTCTCGATACTAACGTTTGCATGTGCGGTCTACTAGACACCAATGCATTCAAACGTCCTCTGGTGATCACATCCCGTACTGTGCATTCATGATTTCAAATGTATATAGTGCAATGCAACAAGCGGTTATTCGGAATATATCAAATAGTGGCAATGACTTCTGAAATGACCCTCGTAAGGTGAGTGGAGGGAACAAGTTTAAAGAAGGGAAGATGGTGCGCGTTCCGTAGTCCATTTTTTAAGGTACGGCTCCGACAATCGCATGGTATTGATCGGAGAAACCAAGTACCGATCAGAGTAGCCAGCTGCTAAATGTCTTCCCCAGACACCGGCTGTATCTAGCTCTCTAGCTACTATCAAAAATCCGCCCTCGACGTGAATCGAACCTAGGACCTCCCTGTCACAGACACACAAGAGTTGCCCTGAGTTATCTCAGCCGGTGCGTTGTCATGCAGTCGAGACTGTAGAAAGTGTTCAGTTCATTTGCTATATTATCTTTCTCTTCATTATTGTATTTAAAATAAATCCAATCGTAACATCAACGAATTTTATTCACATGCTAATCATTGCATATAAAATCAAGAACATTCAATTGTTTTAATTGAAAATTATGACCGACGAAAATTGCAGGGACTCGCCCAAATCAAGACTCAACTATACTAATGTATTTATTCTGGGACGCTGTTCCAGACCTTTGGGGGATCTGAGGAATTTCGTGTGCGTCGCGGATAATGACACGGTCAACAATGCAGTGATGGATTTCGCCATGGACAGCGTGGGCCGCTCTGCGCTGAACGCAGTGATAGCCGCCTTGCGAGCGAACTACAGCTCCGACTCGTACGCCTACAACGGCGAGAAGCTCTTCTCGGACGCGCTGAGGAAGCGCTGTGGGAAGCGAAAGGTACCCTCGTATGGCCCTTTCGGCAATTTTAAGTTCCAAACATTTGAATTTTTTTTTTCAAGTCATGTTTTCAATTGTTGTAGATTTTCATTTTTTTAAATTTATTTCCTGCAATTTCTCCAAATCTAATTTGTTTTATTAGTCGATTTTGCAACTCACATAGTTGGGTAGTATTTAAATAGTTGCATTTGAAATACGTATTTTGAATACATTTTGTATTTGAATAATTGTATTTTTTGACATGTATTTTAGAGATGTATTTAAATACATAAAATATGTGTTTAAAAAAGAAAATACTTCAAATACAGATTAAGATAACGAGGATATTTTCTTTTTGTGTGATTCTGCTAATGAATGAACCTTATCGAAACAAAAATAAAAGCCCCTTTCAGCTGTAGAATTTGAATTCTCTTCATTTTTAAATTATAAATCTAAATCATTAAAAATGCTGGAAAATTATCCTACCACAAAAAATGCGTTTATTCGTTGCAACTAGAGTCCAGACAATGCCCTTTTTACCTATTTTATTTCTTTGAATTGATTTTAGGCAACTTACCCCATTATCAATGATTGTCCCAGAAATGGCTTTTGGGAGCATTTTATAATGCCTGTAAATGCCTATTTTAGAGATAATTGTCTAATCGAGCTTTAAGAGTATATATTCAATTTTTCGTATTTTTAATTTTTTTGTTCTCTGTATTTATTATTCAACAATCATTGTTTGAGTAATCACTGATTATTAATTTTCTACCAAACAAGTAACAACCGCGTAAAATCTGCCTGGGCGTCCTCCGATCGAGAAGCTCTATGCCGGGTGTTCTTGCCTGTGATGCGTCGAGCAGGAGCAGCGCTTAGAGAGAATGAGAATTTAACACCGTGCGGGTTACCTTATCTACTCCGCGGAAGTCCGTCAGGGCGCTCCAGAGAACAGGAAATTGCTCTCGCCTTTCCGATCTTCGCAATGATTAGTGAGCTGTCTGTTTCGTACCAATAATTCAACTGTCGTCAAAAATAGTGCTCCCGGCATCTTTCGCTTTCAGACAGCAGAATTACACAAAGTAGGCGGAGTTTTCTTCGATAATTTTGTATTGGTTTCGAAGTTTGGTGCATGCCAGATGAGTAAAATTGCTGTTTCTGTTAAACATGCTTGCTCCAATGCCAAAAGAGAAAGTTTCAAGAAGTGCATTGCTAAAAGAGTGTATTTATGGAGAAGATTCACCGCAGACTGGAAATGTGTTTTTGTCAGTGTTATGAAAAGGTGGTAAACTGTGCAAAAAGAATATTTTGTACAATATAAAAACACTGCAAAAAATGCGAAAAAAATTGAGAAAAACTTTTCAAACCTTCTTCAGCAAGTGCAGTCAAAAGATAAAGACAGATTTTCAACACTGACTTGTAAGTTCCATTTTCAAAACTTGAAAATCCAACATTTAACCTGTTTAACCAACAAAATATACAAAATATAAAATCCCACACGAGTCAACTCTTAGGAAATATTATCTAACTCCTCAATATGTTTTGACAATCGAAACAATTCGATTTCTTTTTAGAGAATTGGGTTCATCTTTTATGTAGTAGGTATAGGTATAAATTTTAATATTATTAAACCATAATGCCCATTTTCCTGCCAATTTTTAAGTTTTTCTTCCTAAGTACCTTCCTATTTTCAAATAATGCTTATTTTTAAATTTTTAAGTGCATATTTTCATGCATTTTTTCGACGTTTTTAGTGCCTTTATGTCCGAGCTCTTCTTATAACACTAGTTTATATTCATCCGCGCCAGTTTAACGGCCGTTTTCATTTGCGAGTATTATTCTTACGCTAAATAGGGGTTTATTGTCTGATGATGTGTTCGAAAAACTGATCGCTTTAAAAGCTAATTCTGCTTATCTGAGATAGATATAAGTTATTGTTCAGAAGTTTATGACTGGCAATTAGTAATTTATTGAAATTGACAATTGCTTAAATTATTGCAATAAAAAATAATAAAAAATTGTTGTATTTACTGTAATTTAAGTATTTGAAGTATTTTAAATACGTATGTATTTAGCTATTCAAAACCTAATGTATTTTGAGTATGTATTTAAATACTTATTTAGGAAGTATTTTGGAGAAGTATTTAAATACCTACTAAATTTAAAGTATTTTGCCCAATCCCGACAACTCAACTCTTCAATCTGTTCAACGTTCACTGTTCAACGTTCTGTTCAACGTTGTGTAATAATGGAAGAGGTGTGTGTGGACTCCACTTTACAGGGCTTCATAATTGACAAAATGTATTAAATTATTAAAGAAAATAGCTTCTTGCTTCTCCTTCCGTCTGAGTTCAGCTCAGAGCTGAGTCTGACCAAGCTCTCTCCCAAGGTTCGATTTACACCGGAGGCCGATTTTCGACCTTAGCTATATAGTTACGTCGAATTCAGCCGTTGCCTGGAAGAGAATTCTAGTGGTCGGCTCCTGCTCTGGTCGGTAGTTTTCCGTGGTTTCACCGTCCAATTTCAGGTAAAAGGTGGAGCAATCCCCTTCAAACGGGCCATGGACCGCGCGCAATCCTTCCTCTTCCTTGACCTATCCTCACCCCTTACTTACATATACTTACACTAAACTATCACACTTGTCGGGAGATTAGAGGTTGTCCCGGTTGGGGCGGTGCCCCGCTGGTGGGAGATACCTGTTTAGGGAAAATCCACGCAAGCCGACGTATAGGTGGGCGCCGGATCTCACAATGCAATGGAGAGAAACACTCCCCGCCCTAAAAGTATACAATACACCAACGGGATAATGACCATAGCAGTTGTCGTTCCTGGAAACTTTAATTATCATCAAAAACAAGAAAAACAATAATCATCATCCTAAGTCGTTTTTAACTTTTCTTATAGTACTTCACTTTCTTTTTTTCTTTCTCCTTTTCTCTTGTTTTTCCTCCGTCTTCTTTTTCTTCGTCCTTCACCTTCTCGATCTCCTTCGCCTCCTGCAGCCAGAATTAAGGTAGCTGTGTACCCGAAAATGATGAAAAATTCTGAAATTATATCTCTTCCAATTTTTATTGAGTCGTATGCTGTGTTATTCTCTTTTAAATGCTTCAAACCATTTCGTTCTACGTTTCTTAGTTTTTGAGTGAAGACTTGTTTTCGAAGCGAGGGTCATCTGTCAAGGCTTTAGCGAGTGTACTTCAGATGTATTCAGTAGTAGTCACAGTACCTTTACCATTCTAGTTCATTCCCTAGATCATACATTTGTGATTAATTTACAAAAATAATTTTTAAAGTACATTAGCTTGTGGTGTAGATAGAATGTCTGAAGTAAAAACTTGCATTTTTGCCCATTATTTATAAACAAATAGTAATATTTTAAATTATTTTATTTCTAAGAGCATAAAGAAATCAGATGTACAAGGGGGAAACATAGACACAATATTCTAGATTTTCTTCGGGTCGCAGCTTCCTTAATACACTACGATAATTGTAGTGATGGCGGCAACACGAAAGCGCCCAAGTCTAAAAAAAAGCGTGTTTTGCGCCAATAATTTTGGGATTTTGGGATTAGCGGGGCTGAGCTCGTAAAAATTTTTTGTTTCCAGACGCGTGAAAACGAAAATTTTGTCCCATAAGTGCAGCTAGCACCCCCACTTCTTCAAAATTCAAAACTTTTTGTACGGTCGAAACAAGTGAATTTTGGGCTCCTGAGAGCCACATTTCGAAATTCCAAAACTCACCCCTAAATAAGAAAACCAAAAACCAAAACCACCCCAAATTCTCAAAACTCAAAAATTCTTGCACCATAGTTTTGGGCTAATTTTGGGCTCTTCAGGGATACCAAAAACATTATTTTTTGTACCTCACTACCCCCCAAAATGAAGGTTTCAAAATAAGGGTTGGTAAAGCTAGCACCCCCACTTCCTCAAAATTCAAATTTTTTTCTACGGTCTGAATCAGTGAATTTTGGGCTCCCGTGCGCCACTTTTCGAAATTCCAAAACTCACCCCTAAATAAGAAAACCAAAAACCAAAACCACCTCAAATTCTCAAAACTCAAAAATTCTTGCGCCATAGTTTTGGGCTAATTTTGGGCTCTTCAGGGATACCAAAAACATTATTTTTTGTACCTCACTACCCCCCAAAATGAAGGTTTCAAAATAAGGGTTGGTAAAGCTAGCACCCCCACTTCCTCAAAATTCAAATTTTTTTCTACGGTCTGAATCAGTGAATTTTGGGCTCCCGTGCGCCACTTTTCGAAATTCCAAAACTCACCCCTAAATAAGAAAACCAAAAACCAAAACCACCCCAAATTCTCAAAACTCAAAAATTCTTGCGCCATAGTTTTGGGCTAATTTTGGGCTCTTCAGGGATACCAAAAACATTATTTTTTGTACCCACTACCCCCCGAAATGAAGGTTTCAAAATAAGGGTTGGTAAAGCTAGCACCCCCACTTCCTCAAAATTCAAATTTTTTTGTACGGTCTGAATCAGTGAATTTTGGGCTCCCGTGCGCCACTTTTTGAAATTCCGAAACTCACCCCTAAATAAGAAAACCAAAAATCAAAACCACCCCAAATTCTCAAAACTCAAAAATTCTTGCGCCATAATATTAGGGTAATTTTGGGCTCTTCAGTACCACCAAAAACATTATTTTTGATACCCTAAAACCTCCCAATTTAAGATTACAAAATAGGGGGAGGTTAAGTTACTACCCCGACTTACTCAAAATTCAAACTTTTTTGCGTGATCTAAACAATTGAATTCTGGTTTTTCTATGGCCCGCTACTCAAATTTTTGAAACTCATCCCTAACTACGAGAGAGAGAAATGAGAACCACCCGAATATTTCGTAACTAAAAAAATCATGCGCCATAATTTGGAGTCTTTAATGATACCGAAATCAATTTTTTTCACCCACACTACGAGTACAAACACCCAAATTCAACTTGGCAAAAAAGGGGATTGAAAAGCTCCTTTTCCTCCTCCTTTTGAGCCACAATTCCATCGATTATAAGCAATTGCAAAATTTTAGTTAATGAAAGATTTAATATAGATAATTTATCACATATTTTTTCATAATTTATCACATATTTTCTTTAATATTTAAATTGTTATAAAACCTAAACTACAAGACATTCTCTTCCAGGAATCGAATAATCTCTAAATTACATACACGTAAGTTCCACAAACTCCAAAACGTGCATACGATATTTACAAACTTTCGAGCACTTTTCCATTGTTCAGAAAT
>BLKR01009886.1:0-81086 GCA_011170035.1 Teleogryllus occipitalis | reverse complement strand
GGCGTCACCCGGACAGCGAAGAAGTCATCGACTTGAAGTTCATCTGGATCTCTTCTTTCCAATATCGCTCGAAAGAGCAGCTCCAGGAAAAACGTCAAATGTGTCGGACAACGTCCTGGCGTTCCCTTCTAACATTAGGTAAAAAATGGATTTAACATTTCTCAGATGTGTTCCTGACTGCAAAGTGCCGTTCTGCCTCTCGCAGAAATGCGTATGGATTTTCCCTGCTGTTCCCCGAGAATTTCAGTGACTTGGAAAGCGTAATCGATAGCATTCCGCCGCCAAACGTTAGCGGCGGTCGACAGTCCTTTATCTGGTTGACATCGGATTGTAGTAACGACACTTTCTCTTCACACACTCGGATGTTCTCCTCGACCTCATCTTTCAGCTATTTCTGTGAATTCTTTAGGTTTACTTCTATTTTGCGAACGTCATCTATAACTTTGACCAGAAAACCAGCAATTTTACAGACGGTGCTAAAGTTACGTGACTCACCTGTGTATAACATTATTCTGGTGATGCGACGTTGATAATATTAAACATGTTTTTAAAAAATATTACAAATATGTAATAATTAAAATACAATAATATGAAACAGATAAAATTAACTTAGAGCTTTTTGCTTATTCAGGTGTCTGTACGGAGTCTTGGAAATCTTTCGGAAAGGAGCACCGAACTTCTTGGCTGTATCCTGCAGTATCATCGACCACCGACTACAAGTAATTCATATTGTGTTGACAAATTTACGATTTATCCCGAAGCCCCCAACCGTTACGCCTTTTGAGAAACTTCGACCTAAGTTAATGAAACCATTTCCTCTCAAACAAGCACATTTGTACGTCTCAGATTCCTTAACAAAGCTGAGACACTATTTCTGTAAATCCAGAATACTAGAACCAAGGAATTTATCGAAGTACTCGGTTTCATGTACCAAAACTTACAAAAGGTTGAAGCCATACCCATTACTTAATCCATCGTCAAAAATTATGATTTTATCAAACCACGTCACTTCAACAAATATGGCGGATATCTACGCCTTTTTACACAACCTTTGGAGTCAGAGAGGATGTCAGTACGTTATCATGGCAATGCCTATTCACACCCACAAACTATTCACTTTCCATCCGTTCAGATTCGCTCAAGGAGTTTTCGGGAAAATGTCTATCTCTAACATTTCGTCTAATAGTATAACTAGTCATTTTCAACAGAGATGGGAGAATGCACGAGGATATCCTATCATGTTTACCGTTTATATCCTGAAATATCGTATACTGTGTAAAAACAAAACTATCTATAGCAGCACATTTCACTAGCTGAAAAAAATAAGAAAATATCATTTTACTTACGACTTTTTACAGACCAAATGGTGACATAGCCCTTCACAATTTTTAAAATTTCATATTTGTATAACTTGACTAAGGGAAGTTTGCATTTATTGTTTAGAAGTGGAGGGGTGTATTTTGTGAGAAATTGTGGTGAATGATTTTTAGGAATTAGGGAGGACGGGAGATGTCTTCGGAGAATCTGGATCTAATGTCTGAAGGACGATGAGCGATTTGACCGAGATTGAATATTAGAATGTTAGGACATGCTGGGAGGAGAGAGCAATATTTTTGAGAGATTTGTGAGATGAATTCTAAGAGGAGAGGTATTTGAATCTTTCGGTGTATTTGTGGTTTTTAACCAGGGGTTCAGCCTCACTGTCAGGGGCTGAATCTCATAAACGTATGTATACAAGGTTTTACAGTCATGTAAAAAATAATTTCTAAAAATTAATTACTTACACAAAAGTTACCCTTTTATGCAGTGAGTTCGAGGTAAAGGAGGTAAGAGCTATTGAAGAAAGGATGTTTGGACGGAGCTAAACAATGCGATAAGTGGGACAGGAAGCGGAAGTGATGTCAATACGGTCGGAAAGTGAAGGTAAGATCAATGTAATAAGGTGGGGACAAAATTTGTCCTTCTGCATTTTTCATGTGAAAGGGCATTGGGCGGAGATCGGGTAGTTCTAATGGTAATGAAGGATAACTAATGACTATAATGTAATGGGTTCTCTCTCCTCCTTACTTCTTTTATCTATTCTATTTGCCCTGCTCTAGCCCTTCTTACAAACAAACCAATAAACATTAGCCTCGCGTTGGGTTGCCACATATGATAACTTTCCCCCTTTTTCTACTCACAATTGCCCCTCTGCTAGCTTACCTGGTCCTTTCACTCACCTGGGCGTGGTCTGCGGTGCGCCTGTACAGACGCGAGCAAGGTACTGCGCTCACGCGCGTGGATCAGTCTAATACTACGTAAATGATGGTGAAAAACACATTGATTTTCCGAATCATGACCCCCCCCAAAATGGCCATGAAGTTTATTCAATTGCCTTCGTTATCAAGTTCTTTTCAATTTCCACTATTTAGTGCCGCAACGGCAATGGTACCTCTGACGGCACACATCAATACAACCCAGCGTCAAAAACAACAACAAAATAAACACTTCTCCTCCCTCAATAAACAATACATAGATATATAAATACTCTTCGTTCACACAAACTATTTACAAACAAAAAAAAAAACAAACAAATACCATTCACGCATATACATAAACCCCAGAATGCATTCTGTCGAGATTTTCCGTCTTAAAATCTACCAATTACACGGCTTGGTCTTCGACAGAGCTTTCCTCCATCAAAACTAAACAAACAAATGTCAAAATGCTTTGGCTCACGTATACTGTTGCCTCCGCGATGAATCTGCGTGTCTGGAGGTGATTACTCACGCCCAACAGCGCCTTCCGTTGTCGCCATCATATCCGGGACACTCACACACGCACCACAGTTGACTCATGCTGTCGGAGTTCACGCTGCCATCTTATTTTTTATAAACCCTCCAAATTGTTAAATTTCACCGAGTTCCGAATTAAATTTCGCGCCTCTTATTATTCATGCAACGTCGCGCTCCCCACCGTTGCAAAACTTCTCGTACCGCCGCTCGCCCTCGCAAGTCCAGCGGGCGTTGCCGAATTTCGGAATAGTTCCAAAAATTTCCCTTTTCTTTTTACGAAATTCTCCTTCCACGACTGTTACACACCGTACTTAAAATATTTCCGGTTACTATATCGGATGATGCTCGTAACTTCCGCACTTTACAAAAAAATTTTTTTGAGAATCGCCTACGCGAACATACATCCTACTCTCACCGAGTCCAGACACATTCTGACGAATCTTGTTCAACCTAGCATTGTTATCCTTGCTTCAGCACTTTTCCTGATCGCTCGATAACTGACGATCGCGTCACCTTGGTTCTCTTAAAATATTTAATTTCTAACGCTTTCCGAAACACATTATTCTCGTTTTGGTTTTGATAAAATTCTCCCGGCAATTTCCTAAAATTTGATGTTCTCCTCTTGTTTTCTTTTTTGTCAAAATCCTTTTATTTTCCCTGTTTTCCGTTTTTGACTGTGAAATGGAACGCACTGCATTTGTTCGCTAATCGCTTCGTCTTGCTTGAATTAATTTACCTGTGTTATTAAAATTTCGATACTTCCCGTCAAGATATTTAAATGGGGTAAATTTTATCTGATGCAGCTAATTTTCTTGTTTTACCCCCCGAAAGTCTGAATTCGATATGTTATCGCGTTTTCTTGCAGTATACGAAAAACCTCTTCTTTATATGCGTTTCATCGCTCCAACAATGGACTCCATTAATATTTTTCCTTAATACAAACATGCAAAATATGAAAATTTCAATAACTTTTTATTGCCCGACGCGATTTCACTGGGATAACTTTCAAAATGTTTCTAAATCACGGCCGGATCTAATGTTTATAGTCCAAACTCGCACAAGTCTCGGGTTCGCTTTATTCTCTTCTTTACTCGGTTTTATTTTTTTTTTACTATGGCGTTTTTGCTGCAAATGTTTTGAACCGTTTATCATGCAAATGCATACCATTGGGGATCGTGTAAATCATTACATACCCCCCCGCCTAAGATGTTGCGCAGTTCTGACGAGCCAACATCTAAAGCTTATGCTTGCTTTTGTTCCCCTTCTACTGTGCTCACTACGTTTGACCTTGACCGTGAACTTGAAGCTCGTTAACAATGCTCGGCGGAGTATACACAAACACACGTACTTGGCAAAGTCGCGACGGACGAACCTGCCAATGTTTACTTAGCACTGCATAGGCTTGTAGCACCGTCGTCTCTACTCGCACTTGTCACTGTGCACCTGCAACTCACTTCACAACACACAAATAAATCGTTTCTTTCCATAGATAATACTTACAACTACTTACTGCTAAACAATCTTCGTACTTGCTCATAAAGAAATACTTACAACTAATACTTAACCTAAACACTTTGCATAGAAATAACACATACACACTATTCCACTGCCTTTCCCTCTGAATCAACGCACACTTTCGTCACCTTGACATCAAACTATCTGTGTCTTGTAAGGTTTAATGTTATATACATTTTGAACCCCTATTTCCTGCCCATCGTTTTCCAACAAAACATTGTTATTGTTCAGTACCCCTTTCACCTTGTACGGACTGTCATAGATGGGAAAGAACTTCCGAAACAATTTCTGGTCGGAGGAAGACGAATGTGGCGAACGGATCAAAACTTCGTCCCCTACACTAAACGTTCCCCGATAGAAATGTCCCTGAGCCCTTTTCCGCAGCTTGGTCGATTTCTTCAACTGGTCGTACACTATCTGGTTATTTGCAGTCACCGTTGGTAATCCACTAATCTCCGGTGGTATCTTCACTGCGTCAAACGTCCTTAACTTCTTCACGCCGAAATGTACCTCCCACGGCGTCGAATGGGTGCTGGAGTGTGGCACAGCGTTCAGAACCTCGTTCAAAACGGGTACCGCCCCGAACCATGCTTTGTGGTTTTCAGCCACATACACGCGAAATAACCGCGACAACTCCCTCATTACTCGCTCGCTAGGATTGCTTTGCGGGTGACGTACCGCGGTAAAATGCACTGCAACACCTAGTTCTTCCATCTTCTCTTTCCATTTTTCGCTGGTGAATTGAGTTCCCCTATCACTAAGAATTCTCGCCGGTTTCCCGCACATTTCAAAAAATCGCAACACCTGTCGTATGCAGTTGTTGGCGTTGGGCTTCTTTATCGGAAAAATTTGGACGAATTTGGAGAATACGTCCATGATTACGAAGAGATGCTGATTGCCGAACCGGGTCTTTGGCAGTTGACCGTACAAATCAACGGCGTACAAATCTCTGGGACCTCGTGGCACTATCGCTTGCCATTCCCCTTCGTAACGCCGATTAGGCTGCTTTGTCTTCTGACACAAGTCGCATGAACTTGTCAGCTGCCGTATCTCTTTCCCCATGTTTGGCCAATAGCAATATTCGGACAGGATTTTAACAATCTTGTCCCCTCCAAAATGCCCATAATGTTCGTGTGTAGAAATAGCTAATTCCTTCCTATGTTCCTTCGGAACCCAAATCCGAAAAAATCTTGTCTTGCCGTTTACCTTCCGTAGCAACATCCCATGGTATATCCTCCAATTGTCCACGTTCGCATCCTTGCTCCTCGGAATTTGGTCGACGTCATACGGTCGTCCCATCACCAAGTTGATCACTTCTCGGGTGAATGGATCGCGCTGCTGGATCGCGATGATGGTTTCCGCGGTCCATCGCGGATGACTTTCTCGCACCTGTAGAGCCGCCATAATATCCTCCGCCATTTCTTTCTCTTTGACTTTGATTCTTGACAGATAATCTGGGAGTAAGTTCTTCCGGCCTTCACAATATTCGATGTTAAATTGGAACTGTTGGAGCCACAACGTCCACCTTAACAACTTATCGTTATTGGTGTGGCTTCGCATCAAAAAAACTAGCGCCTTGTGATCCGTAATGATCGTAAATGGACGCCCGATCAACAACGTCCTGAATTTTCGGGTCGCCCAAACAATCGCAAGCGCTTCCAGTTCCGTTACGCCGAATTTTATCTCGCCCCCTTTCAATGATCGGCTGTCTAAGGCAATGATTCGCTGCTCACCGTGATCACCTATTTGGAACAGTACTGCTCCTAGTGCAAAACCGCTACTGTCGGTCTGTAGGTACATGCGCCGATGAAAGTCTGGGTATTCCACGACATAAGTGCGCTCGAACGCATTTATTAGTTCTTCAAATGCCTCCTGGCATTGTTGCGTTCAGTGCCACTTGCTCCCTTTCCTCAGTAAATGCAATAATGGCACGACCTTCTGAGAGTAATTTTTCACAAAACGCGCATAGTAATTGCATACACCGAACAGTCGACGCAGCCCTCGAACGTTCTTCGGCGGCGGTAGCTTCTGAATTACTTCTCTTTTACTCACTTGTAATGGGTTCACTCTCCTCCTTACTTCTTTTATCTATTCTCTTTGCCCTGCTCTAGCCCTTCTTACAAACAAACCAATAAACATTAGCCTCGCGTTGGGTTGCCACATATGATAACTTTCCCCCCTTTTCTACTCACAATTGCCCTGCCCCTCTGCTAGCTTACCTGGTCCTTTCACTCACCTGGGCGTGGTCTGCGGTGCGTCTGTACAGACGCGAGCAAGGTACTGCGCTCACGCGCGTGGATCAGTCTAATACTACGTAAATGATGGTGAAAAACACATTGATTTTCCGAATCATGACCCCCCCCAAAATGGCCATGAAGTTTATTCAATTGCCTTCGTTATCAAGTTCTTTTCACTTTCCACTATTTAGTGCCGCAACGGCAATGGTACCTCTGACGGCACACATCAATACAACCCAGCATCAAAAACAACAACAAAATAAACACTTCTCCTCCCTCAATAAACAATACATAGATATATAAATACTCTTTCGTTCACACAAACTATTTACAAACAAAAAAAAACAAAAACAAACAAATACCATTCACGCATATACATAAACCCCAGAATGCATTCTGTCGAGATTTTCCGTCTTAAAATCTACCAATTACACGGCTTGGTCTTCGACAGAGCTTTCTTCCATCAAAACTAAACAAACAAATGTCAAAATGCTTTGGCTCACGTATACTGTTGCCTCCGCGATGAATCTGCGTGTCTGGAGGTGATTACTCACGCCCAACAGCGCCTTCCGTTGTCGCCATCATATCCGGGACACTCACACACTCACCACAGTTGACTCATGCTGTCGGAGTTCACGCTGCCATCTTATTTTTTTATAAACCCTCCAAATTGTTAAATTTCACCGAGTTCCGAATTAAATTTCGCGCCTCTTATTATTCATGCAACGTCGCGCTCCCCACCGTTGCAAAACTTCTCGTACCGCCGCTCGCTCTCGCAAGTCCAGCGGGCGTTGCCGAATTTCGGAATAGTTCCAAAAATTTCCCTTTTCTTTTGACGAAATTCTCCTTCCACGACTGTTACACACCGTACTTAAAATATTTCCGGTTACTATATCGGATGATGCTCGTAACTTCCGCACTTTACAAAAATTTTTTTAAGAATCGCCTACGCGAACATACATCCTACTCTCACCGAGTCCAGACACATTCTGACGAATCTTGTTCAACCTAGCATTGTTATCCTTGCTTCAGCACTTTTCCCGATCGCTCGATAACTGACGATCGCGTCACCTTGGTTCTCTTAAAATATTTAATTTCTAACGCTTTCCGAAACACATTATTCTCGTTTTGGTTTTGATAAAATTCTCCCGGCAATTTCCTAAAATTTGATGTTCTCCTCTTGTTTTCTTTTTTGTCAAAATCCTTTTATTTTCCCTGTTTTCCGTTTTTGACTGTGAAATGGAACGCACTGCATTTGTTCGCTAATCGCTTCGTCTTGCTTGAATTAATTTACCTGTGTTATTAAAATTTCGATACTTCCCGTCAAGATATTTAAATGGGGTAAATTTTATCTGATGCAGCTAATTTTCTTGTTTTACCTCCCGAAAGTCTGAATTCGATATGTTAGCGCGTTTTCTTGCAGTATACGAAAAACCTCTTCTTTATATGCGTTTCATCGCTCCAACAATGGACTCCATTAATATTTTTCCTTAATACAAACATGCAAAATATGAAAATTTCAATAACTTTTTATTGCCTGACGCGATTTCACTGGGATAACTTTCAAAATGGTTCTAAATCACGGCCGGATCTAATGTTTATAGTCCAAACTCGCACAAGTCTCGGGTTCGCTTTATTCTCTTCTTTACTCGGTTTTATTTTTTTTTTTACTATGGCGTTTTTGCTGTAAATGTTTTGAACCGTTTATCATGCAAATGCATACCATTGGGGATCGTGTAAATTATTACAATATATATATATATATATATATATATATATATATATATATATATATATATATTGCAACCCACGCGTCGGTTTCAAGCCGTAAGGCCAGCACCCGACCTGAGACGTCTTGAGGGTGGCGAACACAATTCGCCGAATGGTCAGCTAGCTCAGTAAGACGTCCCAGTGTGGATACAAATAATAAAAAAAAGAAGAATAGGGGGGTCAGGGTCATGAAGAACGTTTTGGATTGGATGGAAATTACTAAAAACTCGAGTTAGAATCACTTTTCACTTATTTTAGTATATTCTAGAAAATTGTTGCTGTGATAATTACATGAAATGACACTCAAATAGATCAAATACACAATAACTATGACTGGCTGGAAGAAAAAACCCAACACACACTAATGACTCGATACACAACTTCTTACTCTCATTTATAACACAAATTTTCAATGAACGCACTTTCAGCAATACTGAGAATCGTAAAAAAAATATTACTTTATACAAAAAGAAAACAAATTGATAATCAAAGCTAGTAATTCTGACTTAACACTGCTCTAAAATGAAATGCTCTCTCTCTCTCTAAAAATTCAAAGAACAATTAACATTGGAATTCGTCTCTTACTCAGACTCTTATTCACTAATTTACAATATTACACTTTCGAATGCTTTTAAAAGAAAAGATTGATTCTGTCCTCACATGCTAGAAATAGGAAACAAATGTACTTTTACTTTCTTTATCTTTAAGTATAGCAAATATGTTACTCTCCCCTCTTTCTACGCAAAGAATTCAGAATAAGCTTTCTGTTTAAAATGAATTACTCCTTTCAATATAAAAACAGTTCATTTGGCACGACTGTACTTTTATTCTTCTCGGCCGTGTCAGGAAATACGCTGCGCTTTCTGCTACCCTTTCCTCGGTGTTGTTGGTGGCCTTGAAGCGTCGGAGCTTCGGGTTGAAATTCAGTCGCCCACCAGAAACGCGTTCTCCGTCTCGTACAAGGTTTATATTCTTTCGTACTCTCATATAAATTTTAATTGACTTCCAATTATGACTTAATAACCAACTGGATATTCAGAGTGTTGAATTAAATCCAGAGATCAACCTTTTATAAGAGCACAAAATTTAAGAGAGCAAATAATAAAACTGGAAAGAAAAAATGAATGCAACTATTAATTTACTGCCACATGTTCAAAAACTCCTCTCCCTTCATTCTCCTATTATAAATGCACAATTTCTCTTATTTTCCTTCTCTCGATATTACGTTCAAATTAATTTATAATGAGATATTTACCTCTTCTTATCTTCCTCAAGAGTTTTATAAAAGATGCCGATCTGAAGTCCGCTGCAATATGAATCCCTGGCGTGTCGTTGTCGTTACGTCTGCACAGTTCAGCTGCTAACCTCAGAAAGAACTTTTTCTTTCGTCTGACTACCGGTCTCGCACGATCTATTGTGGCGATCTCTATTGACCTAATTTTCAGTTAGCATTCATTCGTATTCTTCCGCATTGGCGCGCGTTCGAACTGTTCATTTCTCTCGCTCTCTTAGGTTTCATGTGACACGTTTTCGAAGCAGTTACAAAAACGGACGGTCACAATATATATATATATATATATATATATATATATATATATATATATATATATGAATATTCAGCTTTGTGAATATGTGAATAGAACCATTGTTGACTGGATCAATTTGCCTGCGAGTTCTGTGTTCGAGAGTTCTTGTGAGCAAGTGCAGAATACAGTGAAGTGAAGTTTTTTGACAATAAGGAAAAGCCAAAGGCCAAAAAATTGCGGACTAACTGCGGGACATACTTACCGTTAGTGTATAAATTACTTGCTACCATAGGGACAGGCAATTAAGCGAAGTAAAAGTAGGGTTACGGAATATTGATGGGAACTTTTTATCTGTCTATATTTAGTACCTATTTGTTTTTATTGTTGTTGTTTATTTGTTTTATTTATCTTTTTTAATATTTGCACGTATTGTTTCTTTTAATTTTTACTTTCTCGAATACATACGTATATACGTAGTAATATACGTAGTATGGAGAAAGTTATGTAATGCTGCGGAAAATCGATTTCAAGATTTCAACGGATGTATACGTTTTGGGATACCCTGATACCGAAAAAGTTATTTTTTTCAAAAGTCTGTCCGTCCGCCGGTCCGTTTGTCAGTCCATCTGTGAACACTACTGGCGCTTAAATCGCACGTAAGATATTTTCCAAATTGAATAGACCTCTGTCTTTCTGGCCCTAGTTGAAGATTTTAAATTTTGAAAAACATTCTTTAAAATTTCGGGGTACTTTATGCGATGCCCCCCGGACATTTTCAAAATTTTCTCAAAACCAGCTCCAAATTCTTTCTTTAAATGTCTTGTAAGAATACAGTAAAATACATTTATAAACGCGACATAGGCCCGTTTTTCACGGTTAACTCTGAATTTTAAAAAATTGCAGAAGTTCTAATTGTTTCTGTGTCTTCCCACAACTATAAAATTGAAGATAAAGATTATCCCTTCAAATGAAATTTGTAGTCCATAAATAGTTCTTTCATTAAGCTCAAGTACATTTATTTGAAAATGTTAGTAGTTTTTGTTCAACAGTGTGTGCAACATTTGGAATTTTAAAACAACGAAAAACAGTTTTTGTCAAAACGGCTCCAAATTTTTAAATGAAAATTGCTAGTTAGGACGAAGTTTTAGCCTTCTTTAACATTCTTAAAATAATATTACGGTTGTACTATCTGAAAACCGAAAAGTTGAGAAAATGTCAGAAAAATGTACTTTGGTCGGCGATAGATGGCAGCAGGGACAAAGGAGGGGCAAGACTGTACCATACCAGTCCACACAAAGGAAATTGGAAAGCTTTACTACGAGAATACCATTCGGTAGCACCTCTAGTTATTTTTGTACTTTTTTTGCTTAACTGTCACCGAACTCATTTATTATTATTATTATTATTATTATTATTATTATTATTATTATTATTATTATTATTATTATTATTTTCTTCCTTTCTCACGGCGAATGATATTGAGATTCAGCAGTACATGAAAATCCACACCAGGTTGCACCCAGCTTCCTTAGGTGTAGATTCGGTGATCTGATTGGCTCTACAACATCTTGCGCAAAATGTGCGCCGTACCATACAGCACAATATCCTGAATTTCGTAGTGCTTACTGCAGCCTGCGATCTTAGTCAAGTGCTTCGTAAGATCTTTGGGAATAAAGCCCAGGGTACCTATTATTACTGACACAATATGTGCTCCAACATTCTACATTCGACTGACCTCGATTGCAAGATCTTTATATTTTAGATATTTCTCAGCAAACTTTGCTCTTACATTTCCACACATGGGAAATGTACATAAATGAGGAGACATGTTTTTTCTGTTGTACTTCGTATCACTATATCTGGTTGGTTAGCTATTATAGTACGATCTGTGTGAATCTGTTGATCAAACACGATGGTGTTATGCCCAACTGTTTTTATTGGTCAGGTGTGTGGTTGTACCATTTATTGCTTATCTCTGGGACATTCATAGCTTAACTTATATGCCAGTAAAGATATGAGCACACTTTGTCCTTTCAGATATTCATGTTCAACCAGAATTGGACATCCTGAAACAATATGATCAAACGTTTGAGACTGCTCTCGGCATAGTCGGTATGTGTCCTCCTCCTCCTCCTTATTATTATTATTATTATTATTATTATTATTAATTTGTTTGTGATAAGTCACGATTTGAATATTATTGATCTCAATTTGAAGATGAAATGGTATAGCATGTGAGCGGCAAACTCTATTCATGTGAATGATTATAATCGACAACGGAGAATTTCTTAATGCACGTTTAAATATCTTGGGGGTTTATTAGATGTTTGTAACCCGAGGGCCCCTGCCTCGACTGATAGGGTGTCACTTGAGTGGCGAAATGATCCAATAACGTCCAAAGTGCATACAATCATATTTTGATTCCTAGTTCATAGGTGTATCAAACGAGAATTCGAAACGTCTTCAAATTGGTTTTGCAACAAAAAAACAAAGAGGAATCGTATTCATCAGTTGTCAGTACGGGGTCAGATAATTAATCAAAACCAGTTCGATTGTAAATACTCTTAGTTACTATGAGAACGTACAGGTGACAGTTGATAGAATCTTCTGGGTTCGAGTCAGCGAGGCTCCAGTGAGTGAGGTTTTCTCCAACCAAGTATCTCCCACCAGCGAGGCACCTCCCCAGCCGGGACAAGCTCTAAGCTCCCGGCTGTCCACCAGGCGTGTGTACTAGTGTAGTGCATGTAAGTGTAAATGTGAGTAAGAAAAGGTTAGAGATAGGACAAGGAAAAGGAAGGAAAGATCGCGCGCGGCCCGTGGCCAGTTTGTTAGGGTATTTCTTCGCCATTCTCCTGGTGCTGGTCGGAAAAAATAAGGGAAATTACCGATTAGAGCAACCGATAGCTAGTATTCTCTCTCGACCTAGCTCTCTAGTAAGTGCCGAAAATCCTGCCACCATCAGGACTGGAACCCTAGGGCCTTCCGGGTTAGAAACTCAGTAGTGATATCTATCGATACCCTTACACACATTTGCCAGTGGGAGGTTCGAGTTAGAGAGTATGGAGTGTTTCGGAAGATGAGTTTTTCCTACGTACGCTTTATTTTGTTCAACCTGTTTCTTAAGTTGAATAAATTGAATTCATAAAAACTTCATACTTTGTTTGTTGTTGGTAGCAGAGCGGGCATAAAGTATTCAAAAGGCTGGACTAATGAAATTAAACGTGTGCAAGTGTATCTCAGTAATCTGAAAGATTGTAAGAGCATTAACATTTCTAAAACAGGATTTGTTTCAAGTCCACAAACACATTGAAATGAACTATCAAACAACGAATATGTTTATAAAGAAGTAACGTAGAAACAACGTCATATTTTTTACGGAATACCGTTGTAATATAAATAAAATGATTTCAATTCTAATCTTTATATATCATTTGTTCTCCTGCATATTTTACAAATGATGTACGCCGTAGTGGTTAGATGATTTGATGGTATGGCACCTCATTATGTGTAAAAGTGCTGGGGGCAACCAAATGTGGTTGGGCTTCAGACGCCATTAAAAATGGCAGGTGACAACACAATGTAGGCACCAATATCTCCGAACTCCCTGGCCCCATCTTCTTACTTTTGTTTATAAATGAAAGACAATAATGTTTTATTTAAGAAATTCTCGCAATCCCCTTTTGATATCTCGAAAAAATTTTAAGATAAATTGATTTCTTAATGTAAAGTAAAATGATTTTCTGCAGATATAAAAAAGAGGTCATTCAGAGCCAATTTTCGAAAAGTGCCCTGCGCGATCATCATAGATTTGGATGAACTTTTTGTTTGCCAAGTTCCACATGTCTCAAAGAAACTAAACAATGATTTCTCCGATCAATATCAGGCCAACCGCAGAGAAGTACCCTAACAAACGGGCCACGGACCGCGCGCGATCTTTCCTTCCCATTCATTTTTCACACTACAGTACCACTACCAACTTAGAGATTGTCCCGTCTGGGACGGTATCCCACTGGTGGGAGATATCTGGTTGGGAAAAAACCCGCTAGCCAACGGTAGGTCGGCGCCGGATCTCGCAGGGCAAGATTACCGCCACCTCACGAGCAAAACACATGCACTTCACTAACGGGACTAATGACCTTGGGAGTTGACGAGACCGGGTCACTAGTTATCAATCAATTAATCTATCGCTTCCGGCTGTCATATGCTCTAGAATCCTTCGGGCGGGCGTAACCCGACGTAGCGTTTTATAGTGTCAGCTGTACCACACAGTGTTCTCTGTGGCGCGGGGTGACGCGTGTCGGGCAGGAGGGAAGATTGTGAGCGCCGTCCCTCACGCAGATAAGTCACGCGCCCGGCGGAAACGCCGCCACGCGCGCTCGCGACCGCTTGGATGGACGGACGGACGGGTGGCGAACGGGTGGAGGGGCAAGCAGATGGGTGAACGAACGTGCGGAGGGGCAGACAGACGGACCGCCGTGTGTGCGGACGGGTTGACGACGGACCGGCAGACGGGCAGACGGACGAACGGGCGTAGGGGTGCACGAACGTACGGACGGGTGGGCAGTCGGACAGGCAGACGGCTGGACGGGCGGACGGAGATGTAGACGGACGGGCGGGCGGAGGACGGACGGAATGACGGGTGGACAAACGGGCGTAGGGGTGAATTGATTGATTGATTTTTTTTCGTCTTTCCGGGCATGTCAACGGCTTCAGTCATTTGTCCTGTTAGTGTAGGGGATGTTTTTATCGGGATATGGCGGTGATCTTCCTCCGCTTAATGGTGAGATCCGGCGCCGACCTACCGTCAGCTAGTGGGGTTTCCCCCTAACCAGGACTCTCCCACCAGTGGGGCACCGCCGCAGCCGGGACAAGCTATAAGCTCCCAACCGGTCTCCCGGAATGTGTGGTAGTGTAGTGCATGTTGGTGTAAGTGTGTGTGTAAGGGGAGAGGATACGGGCGGACGGGCGGACGGGCGGACGGGCGGACGGGCGGACGGGCGGACGGGCGGACGGGCGGACGGGCGGACGGGCGGACGGGCGGACGGGCGGACGGGGACGGGCGGACGGGCGGACGGGCGGACGGGCGGACGGGCGGACGGGCGGACGGGCGGACGGGCGGACGGGCGGACGGGCGGACGGGCGGACGGGCGGACGCGGCGGACGGGCGGACGGGCGGACGGGCGGACGGGCGGACGGGCGGACGGGCGGACGGGCGGACGGGCGGACGGGCGGACGGGCGGACGGGCGGACGGGCGGACGGGCGGACGGGCGGACGGGCGGACGGGCGGACGGGCGGACGGGCGGACGGGCGGACGGGCGGACGGGCGGACGGGCGGACGGGCGGACGGGCGGACGGGCGGACGGGCGGACGGGCGGACGGGCGGACGGGCGGACGGGCGGGCGGGCGGGCGGGCGGGCGGGCGGGCGGGCGGGCGAACGGGCGGGCGGGCGAACGGACGGGCGGGCGGGCGGGCGGAGAGGTAGATGAGCAGGCGGGCGGGTGAGCGAGCGAGCGGATACAGTGGCGGGGGCTGACGGAAGGCTTCCTGCGGCCGCATGCAATTAATATCGCTTCATTGTCGGACGCGCGGAATATATTGCGACCGGAGGGGTAGATAAATTAATTTTTCCTCTCTACTGACGCCTCGTGGCGTTTGTAGCAATTAAGTGCGTGAAATAACTCCGGCGGACTTGGTGTGTGCAAATGGCACCACGCGTTTTGATGCGGAATTCGTTTTATGTAAACGATGCAATTACATAAATGCGAGTTTAAAATTGTTGTAATCATATACTTTTTAAATAATGTGAGTGAAAAAAGCTGTTTAAATATTAAAGGTTGTTTTTGCCTGAGAAGTAAATTGTAGTATCTCGCTTCAACGTGTCTCCTCTAAATGAAAAATCTGAAAAACAAAAAATTGTTTTCTTTTAAGAACAGATGCATTTACTTACTTAACAAGGCGCTGTTGAATTAACTCTATTATATTCTTAAAGTCGAAGATACCTATTTTTATAATACAATAATAACCAGAACGAATAATACATCAACAAAGATTAGACAAGAAGTGTACAAGCCATAAAATAAATGTCTCGTGTTGTGATACACATTTTAAAAGTATGTAGAATGATACTACTTAAAACTATTATAAACTTATAACATAAAAAGTCAAAAATATTTATAACCTTTTTTTGTTTTTTTCCCTAATATTTACGTAGTAAAGAGAAAGTGTTGTGATGCTGCAGCAAGAACTGGCGGTATTTTTATATATGATGACACTTATTCTTTTACGTCGTTGATAAGTTTCAGACACGGGAAGGAGTGGTTTAGTAGGCAGTGAAATGTCCAAAGACGTAAAACAGGAACACATACTTACTCTAACTTTAGTAAAAGTTGCAGAGAGCAACTTTTTAGTACACCGTCATATACATGAGGAGCATTTCTTACTCCTTCATTTGTCCACATGCTTAAGCTATTTGTCAAAAAATACTTGTGTATTCGTATTTTATGAAGAAATGCACTCTTCTTAGATTGGGTGTTCAAAGATGAGTTGCAATATGAAAATTTTACTTTTAAAACAATGATTTACACTGAGCTGAATGTGACACAAAGTAGTGTACAATATTTTTTCAAAGTTTATACAGCGAAGTTCTGACTACATTTTGAATGCGAGCATTTTACATTGTATATAATATTATTAATTATAACACTGAATTCATAGTTCGGCTGCTCTAAACTTTGGAAACCAATACATATGAACAGGACAATCATTATTTGATTAGTTTAATTAATAATTTTCTAGTATCAGAGATTCATTGTTTTGCTTAAATCGCTTCGGAAATTAATTTGTGAAATGTATGAATTTCGAGGGGAAAAATAATTGATTAAACAATTGCCAATTTACAATTAATTGATGAGAGTTAATTTTATTATTACATCAATAATTAGCACATATTTCGTTATTAGGAATGTCAGAGTACAGTCAATTACTGAATTGAAGCCATTTATAAAAACTCTTTGACACTCCCGCAAAAATACAGAAAAAAATTGACAACATTTAAAAGATTATATTTCATCACTTTCTATACTTCAAATACATTTGAAGAGTTACAAACAACGTGAAATAGATACTAAAATATCATATGAGTTTCGATTTAAAATTATCAATCAGTAAAATTAACTTCCGTTTCTTCTAACACGATCGTGAATCATCTAAAAATTATTGGAGGGTTATGAACCACTCGGAATGAATGCAAACTCTTCAAGCCATCGGGATAAGTTTCTCCAATTCTTCATATTATTCATGGAACCAAACAAATGTAAATATTTTATCCCCAGGTTCAATGAGAGTACTTTCTCCATGAGATAGCATTATTTCTCTTACGAAAAAGAATTTGCAATTTGCACCACAATTAAAAGATAGAAGTATTTTGGGGGAAAATATCTTCTGAGCAACTAACCTTGAATAGACGGAATTGAAAATTATGCACCAAGAGTTGACCTAGTCCTCTCGTGATGTTTATTTTAATCATTATTATAAATTATTTTATTAAAAATCTTTTTCATTCAGGGAATTGAAGAGAATTTTTATTTGTATTAATAAAATGTTTCTCCGGCACCTCTTTTCGTTTGGGGATAATATTTTGTTTGAGACGGCCTCTTGTAAAAGTAGGAAACACGGCGTGCTAAAAGTTCAATTTTTAGCACTAGTGTTAAAAGTGCAACTATGCTTACATGCTTGTATAAAATTGAATACAGCAAAAATATCAAAATAATTCCATCGGAGTGCATCAACTACTATTGACCTTAATGTAACATAGTTCAAAAGTAAGTAATTTGTAGACTTAAATTAAAGTAGAATGAACAGCAATAAGACTAAAAAATAGGGTGTGACACACCTGGTAAAAATATTTCAACCTCTTGGCGACACATTTTCTACTCGCAAACTATAATGTCAATTTTACCACACACACCCTTAATCACTTTTGCACTACTATCGTGGGTGCAAAGGGCTGCAGCCAAAAAATCTGTGACACAACCTGTTGTAATCTTGAACGACTATTCTTTTAAAACTGCCTACAAACTCTCATATATCCTACTTGGAACCATGGTTTAGAATTATGGGGCTCCGTCAGTGAATCAAACATTAAGGTTCTTAGAAGATTCGAAACCAAAACCTATGTGGAGCACCATGGTGAGTTACTAACAAAACAATATTTATAAAGATCGAAACATCTCAGCTATTGAGAAAGTCATCACAAAAAGAAGTCAGAAGTAACTGAAGACAAAAATTAGTGAACATTTCAACTATCTACCAATCCCAGACTTAAAGATTACAAAAAGAATTGTACCAATAAAAAGCAAATCTCACCCACGAGACGCTTGTAAGCCTATCTTCATTAATCTAGCAATATTACCATTATCTTGTATCTTGATATTTTTAAGTAAGTCGAACATTACTTACTTAAAGGCGGGAATATATTTTCAGCGAACGCCGATGTCTGTAACTATAACAATCGACGCAGTAATCATATTCATGAGATGACAGTTTCAACAGCCCACTACAAAAAATTCACACACAATATATGTAAATTATTTTGCAACACTTTGCCAGTTGACATTAAACAATTAAATTCAATACAAAAGTTTAAATCCCTAGTAAAATCGTTTCTGTTGCATAACTGTTTCTATACTATTAGAGACCATATTGAGCATCAGAAGGAAAGTAACATTAATTTTAACAGTGGTATTTAAATTATAATTTACCATTTGGACTATAATTCTAAACAATCTGTAGCAAGTATTGTACCGCAGCTTTTGGATCAATGACTCCCATCTCGATCAGGTCTTCCCTCCAGTTTCCCCAATCCTTTGAGCTAATGCTGAGATTGCCTGCCTTGTTTGGCTTCTGGAGATAAATGTAACTTTATTATATGTGTTCGTCTTCTAGAATTCAGTGGGAAATAGAGTTATTTAAATTATCGTTCTCCATATTGTCGTCGCAGGAAGTATTATTCCTTCACGAAGGAATTGATTAGGGATAAGAGCTCAAATTTATATCTGATTTACCCTTGAAAATATATTTTATTACATCGGAGCGAATTCTTTTGTTAACAATCCTTGCAAAAAACGTTCATTTCTTTCTGTATTCAAAATTCGAATAGTATATGGCTTAAGGTGGGGATCACAGAATTATGTAAAGGTGCACTTAATTCATTTCTATCCGTAGCATGTCACACACAGTTTTTAACTGTTTGTCGACGTAAAATAAATAAATAAATTAACTACTTTATTTGGCAATTGTGAACACGTATAAAGACTGAAACGCAGACACATCTTGGAAATGTAGTGATCACTAATTAAACTAAATATATAACCACAGTGTCTACGAGAAGTTTTGTTGTAATTTCAAATACTTTACTGATTTTCCTGCAACAACACGCTGCATATTTTGGCGATGTGAAATTTGAATTTAAAAAAAATGACATTATACAAGATACTTTATTTTGTATCAAATCAAAAGATACGCGCGATAAGAAAGATACTTTATTGCATTTTATAATAAAATACTATAACACATGATTTGTGCTTCGTGTCGGGCAAACATTTGACACGTGAATGGAAATGCTTCCCAAGGCGGGATTCTTCGGGAAGGTGTCCGCTTGAACCTCACCGGAGCGTTCGTCCCTCGATCAAACTTTTCCATCTGTCGAGGGACAGGTCAACGCCGGCTTCCCTGACCCATCCCGAACACAAACGGAAATGGTAGGGAGGGTGTGTGTGCAGCGGGGGCGTAGCGGTCGACTTCGAAGGGGGCGGCAGCGCCGTCGACCAGCGATGCGGGCATTTGACAGCGGCGGAGGCGGCAGTTGCGGGGGCGAGTCTAGAGTGGGACGGGCCAGGTAACGGACGAGAGGACAGCTCCGGGTCCGGGAATTAATTGATTGTCAGTAATTCAGGGCGCGTCAACTAAAATAGGAGAGAGAGACAGGGAGAGGGAGAGAGAGAGAGAGAGTTCATCAGTCCCGTAAGTGTAGTGCATGTTTCTTCATCGGATGATGGCGAGATCCGGCGCCGACCTACCGTTGACTAGCGGGGTTTATCCCTAACCAGGACTCTCCCACCAGCGGCGCACCGCACCAGCCAAGACAAGTTCTAAGTCACCGACCTGACATCCGGCATGTTTGGTAGTGTAGTGCATGTTAGTGTAAGTGTGTGTAAGGGGTGAGGATAGGACAAGGAAGAGGAAGGAAAGCTCGCGCGCTGTCCGTGGCTGTTTGTTAGGGTACTGCTCTGGCACTCGCCTGGTGTTGATAGGAGAAACCACGGGACCAGATCCGGGGATAGGAATGGTAGCGGGGCTGAATGGTGATGATAGGGCACGGCGGAGATATTAAAAATGGAGATGTTGGGGTGAGGGCGGGGGCGGGACCGAGAATAGAGTGGAGGAGGCAGAGCCGGCCGGGACTGGGGACGGCGGCAGCAAGGATGGTCGGTCGGTGATGTGAGGCCGCCGGCAGCGGGAGATGGGCAGGAATGGACCTAGCGTGGGGACGGACCCGAGGATGTAGAGGGCGGTGTCGTGGCGGGGCCCAGAGGCCGCAGATTTGACCAGCAATGAGAACGCATCAGTAGCGGTGGGATGTTTGAAGCGGCGGTACTGAGCTGATAACGGGCCTAGGTACGAGCCGGTTCTGCCGGAGTCAGGGACTGGTAATACGGCTGCTTCAGCATCGGTGGGGATAGTCGGAGCGCGGGAATGGGTTAGTGTTGAGGTGGGAAGGTTCAGGGAAAGGGTCGGGGGCGGGGCAAGGGTTGAGGTCCGCGCAACAGGGGCAGAGGCAACGCAGATGACCTGGGATGAGGGGCAGCCGACAGCGGCGGGGCCGCAGCGGTGGTTGGGGTGAAACCGCGCATGGGATGGGGTTGGGAGAGAGGAAGTCCGTGGACAGAGCTGGGGCAACGGCTGGGCCTGTGGCAGAGAGGACGTCTGGTGGGGATCTGGGGCCGAAAACGGCGATGATCGGTGAGTCAGCCGCGGCGGGGTTGGCCTTTGCGATGGTGTTGGGTTGGATCCGCGGCCGAAAGTGGGGTTGTTGGGGAGAGCTTGGCTGTGTCTGTCACACGGGGGCGGCTCCATCTTGGTTGGCCCGTGAAGAAGAGGTGTCGGCAGCGACGGGAAGGTCCAAAGCGGTGGTGCCAGCATGGGACAGGTGCAAGAGCAGTGAGCTGTGCCGGTCACGGAAGAGGCGTTAGCAGGGATGGCCGGTACTGCGAGGGCGGGGGTGGAGTGGTGCGGGAGCGGGGGCGGGGGCAATGGTGAGGGCGGTGGTGGGGGTGGGGGCGATGGGGGGGCATGTTGGGGTGGTGGCGGGTGTGGGGCGGGGGCGGGGCAGGGGCGCTGGTGAGGGCGGGCGCGGGGGCGGGGTGGGAGCGGTGGCGTGGGTGTGCCTAGTCAGGGGTGGTAGCAGTGGCCGGGGTGGGGCGGTATCAGGGGCCGTGATAGAGGCGGGGGCGGGGCCATGACGGAGGCGAGGGTGGAGGCGGGGTTGCGAGGTCGGCAGCGTGCCGGCGTCTGCGGGCCCGCAGCGCCGGCCGGCCGTCAATTATGCATCGCGAGCCGGATGAAACTTGCAGGAAGCGGGGCGGGTCCCCGCGGCGCTGACCCCTGCCCCGCCCTGCTCCTCCCCTCCCTGCCCTGCCCCGCCCCGACCCGATCAGCGCCGGCCGCCTCGTCAAACATTCATGCGGCCAACTGAATTACCCGGAGTGTCAAATCGCATCGCCCCGTGCTTTAAACTCGTCGTTGTCTCGAGCTACTCCATTCCGCTTCCCAGGCCCGGACACGAAAATGGGTTTCTTTCGGGGACTACTGCACCTCTGAGTCCTACAAGGTTTCCTTTCTTGATACTCTAGATCGATAAATTTAGGATTCGACATCATCAATGTTCTTCGATGATACATATTGTTGTCTGCATTAAATCATCTTTACATTCAAGAGTGCTTCTGCCGTCTTAATCAGGTAATCAGATGCACATTTAGTAATAAAAAAGTCTCCTGCAAGCAAAAATGGTGCATAAAAATAATGAAAATGGTGTTTTGAAAAGTAGCACGCACACGTCTCAAGAACGACTAGTAAAATTCTCCCATATAACACTGCAAAAATTAAAATATATTGCAAAAACAATCTTCACGAATAATGCAATTACCTACATATAAGGATTCGTAATACAACAGATCTGTACATACGAATAATGTAAAAAAGTTGCGTAACTCAAAATTTCACAACCAAATATTTAATGTAGTAACGCACTCAACAAGAGAACTCGATAGGTACGCGCAGTATGAAAATAGAGAACACAATCAAGTATTTACAGTTTTCAATCACAAACGAAACTGTTTCATTGTTTTATATTTCAAAGAATTCCTGAATATCTAACACAACATACCGGGAGAGGTGGCTCAGGGTGTCAACTGATGTCACTGCAGTTCCTCTGACCGGGAGGTCCTAGGTTCCAGTCCCCACGGGGGCAGTACTTTTTATAGCGGCCGGCTGCTGTAATCGGGAGTTTTCCGTGGTTTCTCCGATCAACACCAGGTGAATGCCGGAGCAGTACCCTAGCAAACGGGCCACGGACCGCGCGCGATCTGCGCTTCCCCTTCCTTGTCCTATCTTCACCCCTTACACACACACACACACTTACACTAACATGCACTACACTACTACATATTCCGGGAGACCGGTCGGGAGCTTAGTGCTTATCCCGGCTGGGGCGGTGCCACACTGGTGGGAGGCACCTGGTTGAGGAAAACCCTGCTAGCCTGCGGTAGGTCGGTGACGGATCTCCCCATCCAACGGAGGAAGAACACCACCATCTCCCGCGATTAAAACCATTCACTACACTTACGGGACTCATTACAAGTCGTTGACGCGCCCGGAATTACTAACAATCAATCAATCTAACAAAACACCTCTCACATGGTTGGAAGCTGCTTAGGTTTCTTTCAGTTTCTGGGCATTTTGGAAACTAATGCACGTACCAATTATTGATTTTATGACAACATAAAATTCTGCATTGTAATAATTACCCATTATAAAGACTTTCCCCGTTTGAGCAAATTGGAAAATTAATCAGTCGCATGGTAAACAGTCTTATTCAGTTTGTACTATGGAACCAAAACATTATCATTTTTTTCTTTTATAATCCATTAAGAATTTTATCATTAGCATAAATATTTGAATTTTTTATAACAATGCTTGAAATGTCGTTTGATTAAAGCATGGAATTTTAGCTACATAATTACAGAACATGCTTACCTTTACTTATGAAGAAATTAATCCTAATTCAATATGAATATCCTTTCATGTTGTGAACATCCTTATATATGTTTAAGAACTTACCTACTTGTATTTTTATGTATAACCATTTTTCATGGACCAAGCAAAGCGAGATACTGATTCACTGCTACCGTTCGGCATTTCGCCTGCCGATAAGTGTTTGTAGTCACTACCAAATTTGGTGTTAGATTTTCTTCTAATTTCGGATGAATATTTATTAAAGTATTACAAATAATGTATGTGTAAGGATGTTGTAGAAAATTGATGGTGAAGATATTGAAAACCGGAGGACGCATGAAAATATGATGTAATATATATGTAGTTCTATGTGCTAGTTAATACTAGAAACTATTCGGATTGTATCTCCGATTGATAACTAGTACATATTCCTTGTTTATGACGATAATTTATGAGTTACTCTGGCCTTATCTGGAACAAAGCATTACATCGCATTGCCTTATTCTCCTGGCCTGTTTACTTCATCCTCGCCTTCCCTCCTCTCTAACTCGTTTACATACGCCATCGCCCGCCTTCAACCCGTTTCCTTTCTATTTCCACCTCCATCTATGTAACATGACATTCACTACAAATATCCTAACTTTCATAATGGCAACCACAGTCTCACACCTAGTTCTAAAGAATAAATACAACCTTATTCTTTGCGCCAAAGAGCGTCTGCAACAGAGTTTACTGTCCTGTGAGACGTATAGTGTT
The DNA here is from genome assembly GCA_011170035.1 of Teleogryllus occipitalis. Classification (NCBI taxonomy): domain Eukaryota; kingdom Metazoa; phylum Arthropoda; class Insecta; order Orthoptera; family Gryllidae; genus Teleogryllus; species Teleogryllus occipitalis. The sequence goes on along the minus strand of BLKR01009886.1, from coordinate 57,216 downwards.
TGCGATGTCGGCGCCCCTTCACAGCCGCTCTCGCGTCGCCGCTGCCCTCCGAGCACACATGTTAATTAGAGCGCGCCCTAAAGCCTAACGAGAGCGCGTCGCCTTTCGACGCGCGTGAACGACAATGAGGCGCCGACGAACACACACACGCGCGCGCGCGCAGACAGGGAATGCGCCGACAAAGCGGGTCGAGGAAGGAAGAGGAAGAACCAAAGGAAAACAGTGTGATATTGGGGCGACGACACGGGGTGGGAGTGAGAGGAAGGCAGAGAATGCGAGCCTTTGAGGAGGGAAAACATACAGTGAGCAAACACTAAACAGAGAGAGAGAGAGAGAGAGAGAGAGAGAGAGAGAGAGAGAGAGAGAGAGAGATCACGGATTTACAGTGAGCTCTAGTAAAGGAATAACGGTAAAAAAGAATGAGATTTGTATAAGGGGGGATGAGAAAGTGAGAGGGGGGAAACAACGGGCTCCAGAAAATATTTATAGAGAGGGAAATAATAATCATGCAGAGAGAAAAGGAAAGAGGAGGAGGGAGGGAGAGAGAGGGTGGGAGGGTAGGTGAGGGAAGCAAGGAAAGGGGGGAGAGGGAGGGTAGGAGGAGCGTGAGAGAGGGATGTTGAGACGGGGAGAGTGAGGGTAAGAGGGGGATGGTGCGAAAGGCAGTGAGAGAGGGGTGTGTGAGAGGGGTTGAGAGAGGAATGAGAGACGGGATGAGAAATGGGGCGTGAGAGAAGGAGTGAGAGAGAGTAGAAGAGAGAGGATGAGAAAGGGAGAGAGAGAATATGCTGACAAAGTGGGTTCAGAGGAAGGAAAAGAAGTAAAGCATAAAATGGAGTTATGTAGTGACAAGAGGAAAGGCGGGAATTTAGAATGAGACAATTTAAACGTAAGAGGAAGATAACTACAGAGAGAGAAATCCAGAAAGGAAGGCAGAGGTAGGTAGCGTTTCCGTAATTACGCGACGCAAATCTCAACAATATCTCACAGCGCCGCCCGTCCACATGAGAGGAATTAATTTTCGCGAGTTGAGTTGAGTCGAGTTGAGTTGAGCTCTGCTAAGTTGAGTAGAGTTGAGGCCGGAGGAAGGCACACGAGCGACTGCGCTTTTCTCACCTCTCGCACAGTTTATCGGCGCGCGGCGCGCCGCCACTTGATGAAGCTGTGACGCTCAGGCAAGGCGCGAAGTCACAGCGCGTCACAGAGCGTGCGCTGTGTGAAGTAATGCATGTGCAATATAAATTTCAGTACTCACAGATGGAAACTTATACATTTACTTTATTGATTGAAAAGTGTTACTTTACAGAATGCGTACGGTAAAATAGACTTTGCCATACGTGTACCGTATAGTAGTCACGGCCACATAAAACAACTAGATACTGGAAAGTATACAAAACATTGCGGAGATGTGAATCAATATAGCTGCCACATCACATGTTTAAAAGGGTTCCTTGTAAGTTTTTATGAATTCGTTTTGAAAATTGATGTATACAACTTATACAAAAGTGTCTTTGGCTTACTCGCTTTAAAAGGTCGGACTCGGGTCCTATTGTTACCTCCAACATACATATTTCTTTCGTGCGCCAAAGACTTGTTTTTCTCTACATTTACGTAAATAACTATTACAAATATGTATATTCATTATTTATTGCTTATAAGAATTCAATAGCATATAAAATTTGCCCTACAAGTTAATCAGAACATTTAACTATTACACTTTTAGAAAGAGAAGAATAACGTTCAAAAATGCTCCGTTACTTAGTTATATTATTCTAACCGCCTGCTTAATCCAGAAGATTCTGCAGAAATCAGTCGAATACGGGGTATTTGAAATTCGCGGCTATGCTCTAAGTTCTGGCAGACTCACGGAACGCCCTGCCTTAAACGGAGAAGCAAGCAAGTGAAATAACAACCAGTTATCGTCAGAATCGGGAGCAGCGGGTAGGAGAAAGGGAAACAGAATCGGTTTGAAGCTGGCTCATTCCATTTCTTCGGCAGCAATTTCTGAAATATGTCGATGAAACGTAGTGTGGTGAAAACTCTAATCCAGCGTATAATTAGTGACTGCAACTGAAATTGGAAACGCTCTAGGTAAAAATTGATTGATTTTTAATTGGTAGTAAATATGTAAGATTGTGAATTTGTACATATTTTGAATATATACCAAACTGTGCCAAATGTTGAGAGATAAATGTTATACTTACTAAGTTAATAGTATTTCCATTTTAGAGCTTTCGGTACTCGACGATGAGTTTGGCTTGTACATAACTTCTCAACAATTCCTACAGAATGGTACTTAAATTCTGCCTTAGAACTGAAGGTGGAAATGCGTGGGAAGATTGTGAATTTGACTTTTGGATCACGAGTAGATAAGACATCATTTCATAAAAATCGAGATACAGTGATTCGCTACAGGTCACCTTCCTCGTCTACGCAACACGTAAGTTTGACACCATTATTTCTTCAAAAAATATTTCACGTGGAAGGTTAGAAAGGCAGAACTTTAATTTGGAAGTGTTTGCTCGAGATAACGGCCAAGGTGTGTTTAGCGAAATTCGAACGTCGTGCTTGTGGGCGTCAATGTCAGATGCAGCGAGACCGTGCAAATACAACAGATTTTTCACAGTTCCCAACTGGACCTGCATAATTAGTTCAGAACCATAGTAGAAACGATTGAATTTTATCATTTGTCATTGGTCAAGTCTGTCTGATTTTCACAGTCCAAAACCACCGATCATTATAATACATACAACTCAACCAAAATAAATTGAATTCTTCAATATTACAGTATTGAAATTAGAGTTAATTGTTTAAGAGAGAAATTCTGTAAATAGTTAAAGGTAGCAAAACATTAGATTATTGAAAGTGTTAATATACGGTTGCGTATCAATGTCAATGGTAAAATTTGCAGCATCATTGAAGGAAAGTTTCTATATTTAACAATTAATGTTATACAAATTTAGCAATATGTCACAATAAGTTTCTGCGTCATTGATTTATATATTTTCACTTTTTGAGCTATGTCAAGAAAATATAATTAAATTTTGAACACATTATGTTCTTGCGGTTAATTCAGCAGTAACACTGATAAGAACGCCCATTTTTGAGAACTAGTTCAATATTTACAACATTGCTTTGATTGCACAATTGTTTTTTACATATACAGACACTGAAATTAGATTTCAGTGTGGTAATGAACTGGCCTGGCAGTAAGAGGGACACGGGAATTTCCACGAAGTGAATAAGCATGACAACGGATTCGCGTTGTTTTGTAAACATCCGATAAGCGTTGAAAGACGAAATTATCACTGAGGATTCAGAAGAATTATCATAATAAAAGTTCTAAATGAAACAACAATTACTCCTTACCTAAACAAAGATCTCCCTTACCCAAACAAAGACCCCCCCTCATTTGGTATGCTAGTTTTAAGATCTCCTTTTGGGTTTAGATTTAGATGATTATTTATTGGGAAAAGTTAAAGTTACCATAGGTTATTTAACAGAACGTAGTCTAGTATGGTGCTTCAATAGTTTTTTATCGCGTCATTTCATTGATTAAACGTGTAATTATCCTTTTGAAGATGTGTATCAGAACCATAAATAAGGTCATTAATGGCTGATGATCAGTTTGGAGGACTTTTAAATGCACTGGAAAAAGCGGCCTGGCAGTCTTTCAAAAAAGAAATGTTACTCTTTCCTTGGAAACCATAAAGCGAAAAACTCTCATGACATAGTGGCTAATATTGTGTATTCCTACAAAGCTATAGGATGTAACATGTGTCTCAATTTTCACTTCTTGTGCTCATTTAAGACTTCCTCTCGGAAATCTGGGAGCTGTCGGCGATGAGCATGGTCAGCATTTTCATCAGCAAATTTCTACACTGGAAATCGCGTAGCAAGACAAGTGGAGTTATAATATGCTAGCCGACTACTGTTGGACCAAAACAAGACATGTTACAGATGCAGAATATGTCTGAAAATCACTATTTATCACTTTCTACGCAAGCCAGAATGAGTAATATATCGTTTGGTGTTAGATAGCTAGTTATCAATTTTATTAAGACTTATTTAAATTTCAAATGAATATCACACAAAAATCCTGCCTCGGGGGGGGGATCTATATAATATTTGAATTCACCATGTAAATTATGGTAATTTCAGAATATATTGTTTTCATTCTTGTAAAAGAAAAAATATCATTTTTGTAGTCCAGCGTGTTCAATCTAGAAACGAATTCACAACGCTCAAACCAGTGAACTAAGATAGTTTGGATGATTGATGCGAACTGCTTAAAGGGTGGGAGGTTGCTTTAAAGTTATAAAATACAGTTAATTTTGTAATATTTTTAAATTGACCAACGCTGAGTATCATTCTAATTTTTTTTAAATTAAAATGAACCTATTACAAAAATCCTGAGCAATTCTTATTCTGCGAAAAAATGAAATTGTAATTCACTTTGTTAGACTTTCAAACATGTTTAGACCAGAGTATAAATGCAATCCTAAATATTTCTCATTATTACTGAGTTCCATTAGCCCAAAAGATTCATTGAAGATAAAATAGTCATCCATTAATATATCCCTCAGGACCACAATTGTACTATTCTTAAGAAATAAATGGGTGGATGAATATCTTTTTGAGGCTATAATTCGGCATTATTATTTGGAAGTCCTATTTTAAAATTATATTTTTAAATTACCATAAATACTTTGTAGAAATAAATATAATTTTAGTGGATTCCGAAACTTAGGCTTTAAATAAGATATTTCATGTTCGTTCAATTTATGAGAAACCCTTCATAAAAACGATATTATCAATATTATCCATAAAAAAAGTGAGTAGAAACAACAGTAATAGTAACCGAATAGTGAGTCAGTCAGTCGAAGTTGAATGAAAATGATTAGTGCAAATTTTACAGATTTCTTCAAGAACCAACTCTGTATTCCAGAAAAGTCGAATTAAGATGTTATATACAAAGTGCAGCTACGCGAAAAATCTGCTGGTGAATTGAGTAGACAAAATAATCATACTCATCGATCTTAATGTATAAAATAATTAATTGAAATATATCAGAAACACATTTGAACTTACTTGATAAAACTTTAAGGTAGAATAATAAAGTGTTTTTAAAGAGTATTTTACAGATTGCATCGGAGAATTTGGAATGTCAGCTACGGACAATTTGGGTTTCATGAATTGAGAATTGAGTAGTCTTTTGCTTGCTCATAATTATATATGAAAATATTTATTCAATAACAGTTTATCTAAAGCACGCACATCTCATACATATGTCTACAAGATATTTCCAAATTATACAAATTGACAAATATTCGAAGGACCACACAGTCACAAATCACAATACGTACGTCCTGCTCCAGAGGACTGTAAGACCGACAAACCCAGTGAGCTCTAGTGTAGAGTGGAGGCAACACTCTGTGCTCAGAAATCGTGACGGTCGGCCATGATGGTGAACGTCTATTCTGTCCTAGTTATCTCAGAAACAAATATCAGGAATTAGAATCTCATTCCAATTTTTAAAAATTCTCTTTTGTGTTCACTAAAACTTAATAAGAAGTCGAAAGTAACCATTATTTAATTCTTTGAAATTTGCAATTTACCTTCAATACTTCAACAAAATCCAGTCTTTCGTTTCTTGGAGACATTTTTAAAATTCACGCAGGGGAGTGTTCTTAGTTTTGCGTATCTTCAATAATTTCGCTAGATCAACTAATAAAAAAATATTATTAGTCGTCGAAATTCTCAGAATTATTTTTAAAGTAATGGCTACCAAATAATATCGCATCTAATAACATTCGCATCCAGTTAACACGTTGTTCTTTACAACTCAATGCTACGCAATAATTTGGAATTTTCATTGACAGAGAAGATTGTAAGCATCGCGAACAACACATTTAACTCATAAGAAAGTCTGAAGGTAGACGTTCACCGCAGCCAACCTAACGAAAAACGCTCGTCACGATTTTCAGCGCGTCCAAGCATTGGCACATGTATTGTTTGTTGTGCATCCAGCTGTAATGTTCACTGGTCACATCACTGGTAACACCACACTCCGATCAGTACCTCTTGTAGCCCCGTTACCGACGACCGTACTCACGTGGCGAGGCGCCCGGCGTCGCCGCGGTCGCGGTCGCATTGCCTTTGTCCTTGCCGGGGGAGGCCATGGACAGCGAAACGATCACCATGAGGATGGCGAGCGCCACCAGCATCACCACGAAGGTGGCGAAGATGTACACGACCCAGCGGCGCTTCTTGTCGGCCGCGCTCACCACCTCCTTCCCGGCCTCGAAGTCGGCGGCCACGCCCGCCAGCGCGCCGGGGGCGACGCTGAGGCGCTTGCCGTTGGCCGCCCGCGACGCCCGCCGCCCGCCCGCGCCCCTCGCCTTGGCGCGCGCCTTGGCCTGCGCCTTGGCCTTCTTGTTCTTCCGGCGCGCGTTGTAGTACGACTGCACCCAGAAGTCCTCGCTCTCCCCGGCGCCGCAGCACGGGTCGTCGTACGCCTCGGGGCAATGGTGCGAGTCGCCGCAGCGGTAGCCGTTGCACTTGTAGATGGCCGGCGAGGCGGCACCCTCCACCAAGCACGAGATGCGGCGGCGGTTGGCGAACACGGCGCCGCGCCCGCCCTCCCCCAGCACGTGGCGGCCACGCGACCCTACGGACGCCGCGTCGTCGTGGTAGGTGTAGCAGCTGCTGCCGCGCCGGCTGCCGCTGCCAAGGCTGCCGCCGTGGCGGCCGGCGGCGGCGGCTGCCAGCTCGGCGCCGCTCCCGCGGCGGGACCCCGGCGGCGGCGGCTCGTCGAAGTGCTGGTTGCGGAGCACGCCCTTCTCCGCCCCGCCCACCAGGTCCGGGAAGGACAGCTTGCGCTGGTAGAGGTCGTGCAGGACGTGCAGCGCGTCGCGGTGGCTGCCCAGGGAACCGTCGCGCGAGGACGCGATGGAGCGGCGTTTGGCCAGCGCGCGCGCCGCCTCCGCCGCCTCCTCGGCCGCCGACGCCACGCAGTAGGGCTGGGGGACGCCGCCGCCGCCGGGCTCTGGGAAGAGCAGCGTGTCCCGCGAGTGAAGAGACGACGCCGACCGCCGCTTGGCCAGCAGGCGCGCGGCGGCCTCGGCGGCCTCCGCCGGAGACGTGACTGCGTACGGCTGCGAGAACTGCGGCTCGCGGCCAGCCAGAGCCTCGAATTCACGCAGCAGCGACGCGGACCGCCGCTTGGCCAGAAGCCGCTCCGTCTCCAAGTCCTCCGCCGGGGAGGTGACGCTGTACGGCCCGGGCTGGACGCTGGTAGCTTCTCCGGACCGCCGCTTGGCGAGCAGCCGCTCCGTTTCCAAGTCCTCCGCCGGAGAGGTGACGCAGTACGGCTGGCCCGCCGGCGGCGCGGGCGGGGCGATGCCGGAGGCCGAGCCGGAGCGCCGCTTCCCGAGGAGACGGTCTGCCTCGGAATCGCCCACCGGGTCGGCGTGGGCGGCGTCGCCGTTGCCGATGACGAGCTCCGCGGGCGGCGGGGCGGGCCTCGGCCGGCGCTCCATAACGCCTGGGAGGGGCGAGGGCAGTGACAGCGAACGATGCTGTGGGCGATGCGGTGGGCGATGCGCTGGGCGATGCGGTGGGCGATGCGGTGGGCGATGCGCTGGGCGATGCTCCGAGCGATGCGTTGGGCGATGTGGTGGGCAGTGAGGTGGATGATGCGGTGGGCAGTGAGGTGGGCGATGTCCTGGGCGATGCGACGGGCGGCGGCGGTGCTCCCGCCGGGCGGCGCGGGCGGCCTGTCCGCGTGTCGCAGTCGGCGCGGCCGCAGCCGCTGCTGCAGCAGCCCGCGCGAGCGAGCGCACCCTGCCCCGAAGACACGGCAGCCCCCGCCACGTGACGACGGTTATTTCTGGAGCCCGGAAAGCGGTGGGCCGGCGGCAGCGGCACCGCGTCGGCGGCGGTGGGAGTTGTCACGGCGTCGGCGGCGTCCGCTGCTGCTACTGCTGCGGTGGTGGTTCGTGCCTCCGCGGCGACCGCCCGCGCTGTGAGTCGGTCGCCTCGCGAGGCGCCGATGCGCGCACCCGCCCTCTAATAGCCCGCACAGCCTCCGCCCGCGGACTCCCACCACCACGACTCGACTCGGCCGCCCGCCCGCTCGCCCGTCAGCCGCTTGTCTGTTTATGCGAACGTCGGTAGCATTTCAGGCTCATCACAACACGTGCCGCTGCCGCTCCGGCCAGACGACCTCCCGCGCGGGCGCGAGGCTCTTGGATTGCGCCGCCCGCTTCGCTGCTGTTTTCGTGTTTTGGAGAACGCGCTGCCTCACAAAAAGCAAAATATTTGGAGAGCTGCTATTTTATATCGGTCGATGAGGTGTGGGTAGAATTACCCGTGCTTTTCAGGTAGCAGAAACATATCTAGATCGGCGAAAACGCAACTATCGGATAAGCTATAGTTTAAAAATAGAATGTATTCCTGATTTTGAATTGATGTTTTAATGTACTAAACCTGTGAAATAAAATAATAGTCCACGAAAGTTTCATGATCTATTTCATTAAAAAAATTAGAATAGCTGGTTATTCTCACCGCACATTATTTATTAGGTTTTGTCAATCTCGCACTAATTGGTCTCGAAAATCATACATATACATTATTTATGAAGACTATTAGGAAATGTAGAAACGTGTAATACATATGATTTCAAATGAATTGACCCATTCGCCTTTAAACAGAGTACTCTAAAAGTTCCTCTAAACCAACCACATGAGAATGAAAGTTGATGGTCAAATGGGTGAAATAGATAATAATCTCCTGAAATTCTAGCTTTAATTTTATCACAGAATATTTTCGTCTTCAGAGGTATTACAATTGTATTTCATCGTTTGCAGCTCCTCTTCACCTTGTCCTCGAATAAGTCGAGATAATACTAACACTCTTGTCATATGCTGACTCCCTCACATAAACGTCCTCTGTAAATAAATGAAAATACTGGAAGTCGAATCCTTTATTACGTCTGGTGAGATATAAAGCGATTATAACTTCCTGCGCCTTTCATGAAGACAGTGATCATGAAAGAAGTGCGGCGTCTGTGTCAGCAAGGTCTTCGTTGAAATATTGTGATTGGATGGCCTCCAGATACCTTGCTCGGGCTTGAAGACCTCGCGAATTTACATCACGCGTCGGGAGATGGGCTTTTTTAAGCTGCGTTTGTTTAGGTTGATGCGTATAACTCATTCTTTCCCTGTTGACGTACGTCAGCACAGGACTTGGGAGAGGTCCTTGCGAGGAAATGTCTACCGCCGCCTGCCAGAGGCACATTCTTTTCGAGTTTTTCAACTACAGAAACGGATGTAAATAAATTATTCTTCCGGTTTACTAATTTGATAACTATGCGTATTTAAATCGATAATTTATTCTTTAAAACATCGTATCCATAGCTCGGATGTTTTGTCTATATGGATCACGAACACTAGTTTATCCCATTACTATTATGTTCAGTCATATTATCTACACCGACACTAGTAAACTTTTCACTTTTTTATAGACATCGTGGGCAGGTGCAGTTATTATATAGTGAATTCTTTTCACTGCGAGGAATGGACTAAAAACATTAAAATTCTGTTTTTCATCTCGTGCCAACTCTCAAATAACATTGCAGCTGATGAAAAAGATATTTTTGAACTCGTATTTGATCTCTAAAACAAGCATATTAAAAAACGTAAAATAACCGATTTATTTCTAAGTTTACACTGAATGACCGAAAAGTTTCTGTGATATTTTAATAAACAATTTTACACACACATTTCTTTTTATTGTTTAAACTGTCTACACACCTTCTTGTTTCAACGTACAACAGACTTTTTCCTTTCTTGCTCTTGCTTCGAAAGAAGAGAAACTATTATAATCGTGCATCGAAAAACTAATTTTTCACAGAAAAACTCCCATTGCCAGGCCTTGTTAACAAAACGTGGAAAATATTGATCCTATGAGACAGTAAATTACTTTATCTAAAATGTTGTGTTTTCAGAATCTATGCTATGTGGAATCTTGATAACGAAAAATTGACCGACGGCAAAAGTCTGTCTGTCCATGGTCAACGCGAACGCCTAAACCGTTCACCCGCATTTCTTCAATTGTATTACCCGATGGATTCAAAGGAATTCAAATCCATGTGTTTTTGAAAAGGATAATTTTATTTTATGGAGGTCTGGGGAAACTTTAATAATTGTCGATGCGTGAGCTGCGGCGTTGTTGTGTAACAGAAACCATTCGCTGCTTCGGCAGAGACTCGGGAGCAAATTGATTGATTGATGATTCCAGGCACGTCAACTACTATGGTCACTAGTCCCGAAAGGGTAGTGCGTGCTTTTGCTCGGGAGGTGGTGGTCTTTCCTCGCTGAATGGCGAGATCCGGCGACTACTGTTGACTAGTGAGGTTTTTCACAACCAGGTATCTCCCACCGCCCCAGCCGGGGCAAGTTCTAAGTCCCCGACCGGTCTCCTGGCATGTGTGGTAGTGTAGTGCATGTTCGTGTAAGTGTGTTTGTGTGTGTGTGTGCGCAAGGGGTGAGGATAGGACAAGGAAGAGGAAGGAAAGATTGCGCGTGGTGCGTGGTCCATTTGTTAGGGTACTGCTCCGGCATTCACCTGATGTTGATCGGAGAAACCACGGAAAACTACCGATCAGAGCAGACAGCGACTGAATTCGACCTAGCTGAAAAGCTAGTGTCGAAAATCCTCGACTCCAATCTAGGACCTCCCGATAAGAGGCGCTGCAGTGACATTAGTTGATTCACTGAGCCACCGCAAATTGAGTAAACAACACTTTTAATGATGTTAAACTCCTCTGCCATCATCCGACAAAGTGACCTCGGTCTTGGACAAGATCATTGAGTACACGTTGGAATATTCTTTTCCTATGATGCTATAAGTCGAAAAACGTCCACATCTTGAGTTATCATTTAGCGATTCCCGCCCCTCCCTTGATCCCCCCCAATCATTTGAACCACTCGTACACTAATTGAGATACGCGTTTTTAACCATTAACTCGTTTAATCATCTCAAATATTTCCGCATTTTAAATTGCATTTCATCGTCGCGCGTTGTTCAGTTCTCACGCAGTGCATCTAAGATACAAAGGACGTACATTACTCTTTCGAAATGGCTCCAAATTTTTTCTTTAACTTTTTCAAATAACAGAGTGAAATACACTTATTCAAATGGTATAGGTCCGTTTTTCACTGCTAACCCTTAATTTTCGAAAATTTCAAATGTTTGAAGTTTTCAGCGTCTTTCCACAATTACAAAATTTAAGATATTTTCTCATCAAGTAAAATTTTTCTTCATATTTAGTATTTTCATTAAGGTCCTGTAAATTTTTTAAAAATCATTTGATTTCGGAATAGCACCAACGTTTTTCTTTAAATTTTTGGTAGGGATAGTGCTAAATGTACTCTATAAGACGACATGAACGCCATATTGCTTTAATCTTTTGCTGTTTTCAAAAATTACAGAAATGTAAGTTTTTGACTCGTCTCTCTCGTCGTTAATATTTACGTTAGCAGCAATTTGTTCACATTATTGTGTTTATGAGTACGAGTGCTTTAAACAATGTCCTATAAAATTTCTCGAAAACTCAGATATTTGTAAAAATGAGCTCAAAATTCCGCCTTTTCGGAAACGCTCAAATGCCATTTTTTCAAAAATGACCCAATTTTTTCTTCCAACTTTTCCAACGTATAATCCTAATATAAAGCTGTTTCAGAAGACATAAAGCTCATTTTGCGATATTCTTTTGTTTTTTCAAAAAATACACAAATGTATTTTTTTGAAATGTCTCTCATGCCGTTAATATCCACATTTCCAGCAATATTTAATTACTATTGCATTTGCGAGGTAAAATATATGAAATGACTTCAACTGAAGTTTTTCGAAAACTCAATAGATTCGTGTGAAAAAGAGCTTCAAATTTCGCATTTACAGCAACGCATAACCCATATGTGCTATCGGTTTTCCATGATTGGAACAAGCGATAGTGGATTTGTCTTTGACTCCTTATCGCGGAACGCACTTGGAGGCTTCGTTATATTACTAGAGCTTCATCTAAGGGATGGAATTTCCCGAGAGTTCAAAGAGTTGATTTTAGTTCTCGTTTGTACACCAAACGGAGAGGGTTTATTGAGCCGACGTTTCACTGCTGGCACCATGAGTGATAAAAGGTGAAAAATCGTGTTATATTTTACCTTAAACTTTTTGTTAGTTAAATCACATTGTCTTTTTATCAGAAAAGTAAAAAATCTTGAAAAAATTACTATTTAGCCGAGCTGGAATTGATTTTGCAGATTATTCACAACAGAACAATTAGTTGCGATTTTGGAAGAGGATAAATATTACTTCAGTGTATTTATCTTTATTATGCGTCCAGAAGATGTATCAATGTGGAGAACAGCGCGGATGAATATTTGGCGGAACACTAAGAAGATCTACCTGCAAGGCATCTTAGATGAGAACGTGAGGCACTAATTACGCGATTCAGTGAAACTGAAAGACTCATATCTGTGACAACTAGAGAGTAATATTAGCTCTGGACACCGTGATGACTGCATTCAAGAGAATATTCTCTCTATGCCTGTCCTTTTCCAACGTAAGAAAGAACAAAGAAAGTGGGGGGAAATTGACATAAATCCTGAATTTACAATATTACGAGTGGCATAAGAATAGTACAAAATGATCCAGTGTTGTTTTGAACAATTTTTTGATGATAATGTTTGGGACTTTCTTGCAAAAATACGTATTGTACGGTAGCAGAAAGCTGATTACACATTTACACTTTCTTCTGAAGATGTGAAATGTTTCGTTGGAATTCTGATTTTATCTGCATACATTATTGTACCAAGATAAATGTTTTAGTCAACAGACTCAAGAGGCTTATAACGAAGCTGTCAGTTCGACAATCAGAAGAAACAAGTTTGATTTGGTAGAAAATATGATCATTGCCTAGACAATGATCTAAAACAAAATGACAGATTTGCAAACTAACACTTCGCATTTCCTTACTGAATAAACATAATGCAAAATACTACATTTACGAAGAACACTTGGCTGTAGATGAGAGCATGGTACCGTATCAAAGAAGGCATGGAGCAATGCCATTTATTCGCGATAAAGTGATTAGACATGGCTTTCAAGTGAGCAAAAGAAAGTTCTTATTGTACAACCTAACACAGTAGAAAAATATAATATATTCATTGGAGATGTTGATAGAATGAACGAAAATGTGGAGTGCTATAGAATTGAAATCATATTGAAAAAGTGGAAATGGTGCCCTGTATGTATGTTGTGCACTGATACTGTTACTCACAATGGTAGGCACCTACTTAGAATAACAGAGCAAGGTTCTATCTTTCAGATCTATTGTTCAAAATTATCTTCAAAAGTATAAAAGTTTACCCTCATCAGGTGGAAGACCTAAAACTAGCAAATCAATGATATCTTGCAGATTTGATAATACAGGACATTGGATTTCAACAGCCACAAAGCAAGAAAAATGTTCGTGTAAATAGAACAGAACCAATCAGTGTCAAAAATGTAACACAAAATAGCATGAAAACTTTGTCATACTCCGTATTAATTACTTAGCTTTTATTTTTATATAGAAAATAAACAAATTGTATTATTTTTTAAGTTTAAATAAAGAAAAACAATATTATAGATGTATCCTCACTTGTTGAAAAACCCTGGACCCGTTCGTGCCTGGTGTTCTAATATTAGAACAGTCCGTATTTTGAAAATGATAACAGAAAAAATGATAAATTTCATTTAGAACATAATTATAAATCAACATTATATATCAACATTTATTTGCTAAAAATATAATTATGTAAAAAAAATTAACTCGGGCTTAAACGGGTTATACGCCATTTATTAAAAACGGCTTCAAATTATTCAATGAAAATTGCCATTTAGGACGAGGTTTTACTCTTCTTAAATATTTGAAAAGTAATATTGCGGAGCTAGTATTAGGAATCAGAAAAATTGAGAAATTTTCCAAAAAAATATACTCTGGGCGGTGATAGATAGCAGCTGGCAGGAGTATGTGGCAAGTTCGAATAGCTAGTCCAGACCAAAGAAAACAGAAAACTAATACCAGAAAGTCTGCGTCATTCTGTCGCACCCCTAGTTTGTATTATAAGGCAGATTTTTTATCAGCGTCGATTATGAAGTTTGATTTTGGCTTAAGTACAAATAGGACTAATTTACAAGTAGGAATAATTTCATTTGGACTTTCCAGAATAGAGAAGAGTTTGTATCGTTCTCAGTTTTTCGGTCATCGGATGCCTAAAATAATTTTAATTCAATTGCTAATAAAATAATGAATCGTAAACTTATGATTAAACTAAAGGACATTCCTAACATAAATATAACTAAGTTTAAAGTATCCACCAAGTTCATGAAGTTCTTCAACAAGTAAATGAAAATATTATGTAAAAGGTCTTACTTGTAATGGCAAGTTTTCTCTGAAAAGAAAACCCTAAAAAATAGAGAATATTATTTCTACTTCAACATATTGTTTTATAGGAACTAGAAGAGAGAATGAATTGTAAATTTTAAGTTGTTTTCTCAATATACGAAACGGTATCACCTTCTCTACAGATCTCAGTAGCATTTTTCCTACCTATAAATCTATTAGAGTATAAAACATAAAACATTTTTTACCGTAATAAAAGTGTTATATGAAAAAGAAAAGAAAATCCCTAAAATTCATGCAGTGTTCGTTGAAAGCAACGTAATGGTTGTTATTACTAGACAAAATGTTTCCATTTCACCAGAGCACCACCGCAGCGATTGGAAAACCGCCGTCATTTATTTAGCATACGAGTTTTTATTAATGCATAACACGGGAATGGAGCTCGTGGCGAGAAACTCTGTTTGGATCTCATTCCAGCCTTTTGAATTGGCCGTGAATACATAAATAGTATGTTCATGTTGGAAAGACTGAATTAGCATGGAAACATTTAAGGGTCTTCTGTGTTGTTGCTGCTGCTGCTGCTCTGCTGATGATGATGATGTATAAAACCGGAGAAATTATGGAAACGAAGCATTTAGATATTACCTCTTGGAAATTGGAAGAACGAAATAAACACCCTTTGTTCATTGAAAATTATGAAACCTTATATTTCGTATAAATATAATATTCTTTGGATTGTGTATTGTAACAAACATTATTAAGTTAATAATTATTTAAAAGCATACATTCTCATAAACACGAAATTACTAATTCGTATTGTGTATTTCACAGCCAAAGCTGACAATTGCAATTATCAGTAAGTATCTAGGAATTTTACGCATCTGGAAGTGCCTCACTTTACGACCGAGTGCCTTAGTCTCCCTACGAAGCGTTGTGCGAGTAACGCTGGCACGTAGAGGCAGACGCCTTGGCACTGACTAATCGTGCTGCTCGCCGTTCCTTCGCGGGGCGCCAGGAGCGGGGGCGGGGGCGGGGCGCGGAGAGGCGATTGCAGCGATCCGTCGCCGCCTCGTAACACAGCCAGCCAGAGGGCGTCGCGCCGGGGCACGGCAGGGGGGGAGGTGGGAGAGGAGTCGGAGGGAGCGCCGGAAGCAGGAGAAGGATGGGGGGGGGGAGATGGAGGCGAGACGAGGGCGAGTTCGGGAGAGGAGCTGGGAGGAACAGTGCGGGACAAGATGGAGCGGAGCGGGGGGAATAGAGCGGGGCGGGGCGGGGCGGGGCTAGGCGAGGCAAGGTGCAGCGGGGCGAGGCGGAGCGGGGCGGGGCGAGGCGGAGCGGGGCGAAGCGGAGCGGGGCGTGGCGAGGCGAGATGGAGCGAAGGGGGCGGGAGAGGTGTCGGGGCGGGGCAAGAGATGGGAGCGGAGCGGGAGGAAGACAGGACGGGTGCTGCCGCTATCTGGCGCAACGTGGGCTCAGTGCCAAACACGTGCGTTGGCGGACGTCCCCCCTCCACCTTACTAGAGCGCCAGTGGAGCAGAACCAGGAATGGGCTGCGTCGGGGGCACCAACAAAGCACCTTTCGACGCGACAGGGTCGGGGCCTCCCTTGGAATGGTGCACGTAACGGAATAGGATAAGATAGGCCGCGGGAGCGGTGATGATGGTGTGCGAGCAAGTGCAGAGAAGGAAGAGGTTTGGGAAGAGAGAAAGATGAGAACGAAAGCGGGGACGGGAGTCGGGGACGGGAGTCGGGGACGGGAGTCGGGGACGGGAGTCGGGGACGGGAGTCGGGGTCGGGAGTCGGGGACGGGAGTCGGGGACGGGAGTCAGGGACAGGGAGTCAGGGTGGGGGTCTCACGGGAGGGACAGGGGCGGGGACGGGAGGGAGATCAGGACAGGAGTCGGGGAGTCAGGGACGGGTCGTCGAGGGACAGGGAGGGACTCAGGGACAGGGAGTCAGGGACAGGAGTCAGGGACAGGATCAGGGACCGGAGTCGGGATTTGGGAGTCAGGGACGGAGTCAGGGAGGACAGGAGTCAGTCGGGACAGGAGAGGAGGGAGTCAACAGGTCAGGACAGGAGAGTCAGAGGACAGGACAGGGACAGGAATCAGAGGGGACAGGGACAGGGTAAAAGGGACAGGAGTCAGGGACAGGGAGTCAAGGGACAGGAGTCAGGGACGAGAAGGCTCATGGACATGAGGAGTCAGGGACAGGAGGACTCAGAGGACAGGGGAGAGACTCGGAACCGGGGCTCAAGGGGACAGGGGAGAAATCAGAGACAGGGGCTCAGAGACAAGGGGCTCCGCGAGGACAGGGGGCTCAGAACAGGGGCTCAAGGACAGGGGGGAGCTCAGGGACAGGAGGGGGACAGGGGGGGCGGGGAGTCGAGGACAGGGCCTCAGGGGCGAGCTGGGAGCGAGGAGCTCAGGGAGGGGGGCTCAGGGGACTCAGGGCAGGGAGGCTCGGGGACCCAGGGGGGCTCAGGGAGGGGGCTCAGGATGAGGGGGCTCAGGGACAGGGGCTCGAGGACAGGGAGCTCAGGACAGGGGGCTCAGGGGCAGGGCTGACCTCAGGGACGGGGCTCGGGGGGCTCAGGAGCAGGCTCGGGGACAGGGGACAGGGGAGCTCGGGGGGGCAGGAGTGACCTCGGGGGCGGGGGGCTCGGGCAGAGCAGGGACGGCTCAGGGGTGGCTCGGCAGGACAGGGGGGAGCTCAGGACAGGGGCTCAGGGACAGGGAGCTGAGGACAGAGGGGGGCTCAGGGACATGAGGGCTCGGGGGCCGGGGAGCTCAGGGACAGGAGGAGCTCAGGGACAGAGGCTCAGGGACCCAGGGGGGGACAGGGGGCCTCAGGGGCGGGGACGGGGGAGCTCGGGGGGCAGGGTGACCTCAGGGGCAGGGAGGCTCAGGACAGCAGGGGGCTCAGAGGACAGGGGGGCTCGGAGACGGGGGGCTCGGGACAGGGGGAGCTCAGGGAGCAGGGGCCTCAGGGAGTGGGGGCTGGCGGGGCACGGGACAGGGGGGAGCTCGTCGGGGACAGAGTGGTCTCGCCCCGGGGGCTCGGGGCGGGGGCGGGGTGAGCTCGGGGGCGGGGGGGGCTCGGGGACGGGGGGGCTCGGGGGCGGGTGGGGCTCGGGAGCGGGGGGGCTCGGGAGCGGGGGGGCTCGGGAGCGGGGGGCCTCGGGAGTGGGGGGCTCGGGGACGGGGGGCGGGCGTGAAGAGTGGTGTGCCCCAGGGGTCGCCGTGCCGACCGTTGCGCCAGGCGGAGCTCTCTAATGGGGGCGCCGATTTGCTTAAAGCTGCCGGGAGGCCTAATTGTTTTCCTCCCGGCAGCCAAGAGGCGCTCTTGAACTTGCGTCACGGGGCGCGCGGTGTGCTTGTTGACGAGAGGTGGAGAGTGCTTCGAAAGTTCTCTTTCCCGGATATTCTCTTTACTGTTCGGATTTTGTCGATTCGGAATTCTCTTTCTTCCCGGATAGTCTCTTAACAAAAGGATGCATCTGTTACTCTGCAAATTATTACACTAGGAAAAATTTTCTTTTTATACCGCCATGATGAAAGTATGTGATTTTAAAGAAAATGATCCCGCTGATTTCGAAAATCATTAGTAAAATTTTCTATCACGTAAGGTTAAAAAGAGATGAGAATATTTAGAAATGGAATAAACAAAATCCTATACTAATTTCTGAATTGCCACTTCCGGTTATATTACTACAAAATTTTATGAGTATTCTTCATATGAGGTAAGAACAAGTTAAAAATGGAATACGCATATTCGTGCAATAATAGGCAAACAATGAAATGGTTTGTTGATATATTCCACAACATTGGTAGAGCGAATGACAATGATTTGAGTTTTTCATACAACCACGATCTAAGGTTCGTTGTACTGGTGACACAACACTTGTGAGCAGCCCAAGATTTGTCCTGATTACAAACACGACAGCCAAAGTATAAAGACTATCAAACTTTTGTAATTTCATGTATGTTTTTCCTTTTAATTTTAGGTGTAAATCTTCCCCAAACGTGACAGAAGTTATTGGGTTGATTCGCACACTTTCGATGTGAAGTGACGATTTGCATTTTATCGAACCGATTCAATTCTACAGATCATGTGGACCGGGAGCGGTAGCTCAATGCATCAACTGATGTCACTACAGCGCCTCTGACCGGGAGGTCCTAGGTTCGAGTCCTGATGGCGGCAGGATTTTCGACACTAGCTTTTCAGCTAGGTCGAATTCAGTCGCTGTCTGGAGGAGAATTCTAGCGTCCGGCTGCTCTGATCGGTAGTTTTCCGTGGTTTCTCCGATCAACACCAGGCGAATGCGGGAGCAGTACCTTACCAAACGGGCCACGGACCGCGCGCGATCTGTCCTTCCTCTTCCTGGTCCTATCCTCTCCCCTTACACACACACACACACTTACTCTAACATGCACTACACTACCACATATCCGGGAGACCGGTCGGGAGCTTAGAGCTTGTCCCGGCTGGGGCGGTGCCCCGCTGGTGGGAGAGTCTTGGTTAGGGGGAAACCCCACTAGCCGACGGTAGGTCGGCGCCGGATCTCCCCATCCAGCGGAGGAAGATCACCGCCATCTCCCGAAAAAAAACATGCACTACACTAACGGGACTAATGACCACAGTAGTTGACGCGCCCGGAAACACGAAAAAATCAATCAATCAATACAGATCATGTGGTGAATTTCACTTTATAGAAACCTCAGAACTGTCATCCGTTAATGTATTTGAGTCACACGCAACCCAGACACGAACTCCACGCGCACTGCGGATACAATTCCGCATGACATCAACTGACATAGAATCTGCCAGCTCAACTGTTGGATACTTGTAAACTTGCAATAAGTTAAGGGGCTATAATAATTCCGTTCGATGACTGATGCGCAGTAGGAAATATGAAGGTGCACGTGACTTGTTTTCAAAACATCCACTAAGGTCTACTAAGGCCCCTAAGGCCCCTAAGTTTCAAAGCAGTTGCTTTGTTTTCAAATTGCGATATTTTTAAAATTTAAAGTGCTAAATCCTTCCATAACTACAAATGACAGTATAGTATAGTTTATTGAAAATCGATTTTTTGCGGACTAATTTTGTGGATACAGTGTTCTTGATTTTTTATTTCAATTTTTAGTTCTTGAGATGGAAACGAGTAAGTTTGATCGTTGCTCCCATTAGTCACATCAACTGAATGGCGTCTGGAAAGCTGGCGTACAGCTGTGAAACACGACAGCTATTCTAGTAGGTAGAGTCACGTGAGGACGTGGCCTACTTGCATCTGTCTTGCTGTTTCATAATTGGAATTTCTTGTTCTTTTCTGTACGTAATTTCTGTTTTATTTGTGTACACGCAACTATAAATATTTTTTCTGTCTGTTAATATTTTCTGAAAAAATATTATCATTTTGATACTACTCACTTATCTAATAAAAGATGAAAACACATATTTGAAATGTGTGTTACATTTTATTATTTTATAGATATTTCATATGTACAATGTTATTTGCCCCCAAAAATAATTTCATTAATTCTCTCATTCTTTCAAAGCAATTAGACTTCATTATTCTTCATGAAATTGTGAAAATATTGTAATAAATAAGTGGAATTTGGGATGAGTATGTTAAATTAGTTATCCTTAGCACAAATTACGATTGCGATAAGGATTCCATAGATAATGCTGGTGTTTTCGTGTTTGAAATTGAACAGCTTTCATGTCAAACAAAATTTATATATTTCAGATGGCAATATTAAAATATTACTAACAAATTTATGCAATAAGTAATATAATGGATTTTAATATCGGTTTGAGGGAATAGTACCAAATGGATTGTTTGGAAAGGAATTCAAAATTATAATCATAGCTCGAGAAAAAAATACTACCTGTCATCGCACTAGGTAAGTAGTCACATATATTTTCACTGAACTTCCAAATATAACCGGGATTTTTCAAATTTTTCTCAAATTTCTTTAACTCTTTTTCATCTTGTTGGTACAATTCTATCGCCATCTTTGTAATAGCCATGATTTGGTCTTTCCACTATGTGTCTTGCTGCGTACATTTTGCCAACGAACTTGTGCGCAATGAATTGTGTCGCACAACTGTGAAGACGCACCTGCCTCTCGTATTTCCGCAGCACTATTCGCCTTCGCCTGTGTTAGATAGATAGATTTATTAAAGTTCGCTTTGAGCTAATGCTCGGTGGCAAACATTATTACAACTAGATATACGACAATTACAAAACTATTACGAATATTTACAAATATAATTACAATTAGAATTAGAGATTAATATCCTAGCTATAATTAATTTTGAGTTATCTATATGTTGACTTATAGCTTTTCTAACACTTAACTTCACTCCACTTCACTCCACTTCACTTCACTTCATTTCACTGCGCTGCACTACACTACACTCCCCACCCCTTCCATGCCCCCACCACACTTCACTTCACTTCACTTCACTGTATAAGAGACATGACCATATTATTAATAATACTA
The DNA here is from genome assembly GCA_011170035.1 of Teleogryllus occipitalis. Classification (NCBI taxonomy): domain Eukaryota; kingdom Metazoa; phylum Arthropoda; class Insecta; order Orthoptera; family Gryllidae; genus Teleogryllus; species Teleogryllus occipitalis. Next base: position 36,258 of record BLKR01009886.1, on the reverse strand, counting down.
ACGATTATAATAATGAAACTAATAATAATAATAATAATAATAATGATAAAAGTCCCAGTATTATTAATGATGACCTACATAGAATTAAGTATATTTTTAAATTTCACTACATTAGAAGGAAGAGTCTCTAGTGCTTTTGCAGGTAGTTTGTTCCAATCTACTATAGTACGATTCACCTGTGTTCGCCTTGTCTTCTTTGTTCTTATTCATTCTTAAGACATAAAGTTTGGCAACGTACTGTCGGGAACGTTCCAAATGTTCTGCATTCCCTTTGTATATTCTCTCTGACATAACCCGTCACCTCTTTTAACGTCCAGAAGTCAATGTCTTTCTTATTGTCTGCGGCACGCTACCTAATTTCCCAGATCGTAATTGGTATCGTAATAAAACAAAATGTTTGTAGTATGCGATATCATAAAGTTTCTTTTAACACATCACGCACGCGGTATTAATATTTTTATTTCTTAAAATTGTATTCTTTTTAGCACACACGTAGAATTCAATGATTTTAATTCTAGGCTCACTATCTTTCATTTAGAGCCAAAACGGTATACGAAATTTGGTTGAATGTAAAACTCAACCAATAACCGTTAGCATTTTAAATTTAAAAATTTTTGCAATTTTCTTAATGTCAGAGATTTTAATGAAAGTTGGAACTATACCATTATTATTTATATTTCTTTCTTTTCATTCGAGCAGATACTTTAACGAAAAGAATTCAACTACTTGATTTTCGAATTTAGAAACGATAACACTTAGCCTATGTTACTAGGGACGTTATGGAAGAATTCCTACTTTACTTGATCATATACAGTGACGTGTCTTGAGCCCTAGTTGCATGCGCACATACTTACCAGGTCAACGCCAGCGATGTTACCCTTCATTGCGTTCACGCAGTCCGGTAATAAAAATATTTGTTGTCGGCATCGGCGGTTAATGTCATTAGAGCATATTAAGCGCCCCATCCACGAAGGCACGTTTGAATCCAATGCGGCTATGATTGATTGATTGATTGATATTTCGTGTTTCCGGGCGCGTCAACTGCTTTGGTCATTAGTACCATAAGTGTAGTGCATGTTTTTTTCTTGGGAGATGGCGGTGAACTTTCCTCGCTAGATGGCGAGATCCGGCACCGACCTATTGTCGGCTAATAGGATTTCCCCCTAACCAGAACTCTCCCACCAGCGGGGCACCACCCCAGCCGCTCCCGAAAATCCTGCCGCCGTCAGACTCGAACCTAGGACCTCCCGGTCAGAGGCACTGCAGTGACATGAGTTGATGCACTGAGCTACCGCTCCCGGTCAATGCGGCTATGGATACCAGGTTTTGTGCCGGCATGGTGGCTCAGGTTCTTCGAGAATATATAGCAGAGATGGGTTACACTAAGGCTCCGGATACGAATCCCAGTAGAAGTATGAATTCAGTTGTGATTCCTTTACCCAAAGGAGAAATTTTCAGTCTCCAATGTATCCCCATTATTCCTGTCGTTCCTTTGATTCTGGCGGCAATTTAATAAGTCGTTATGAGCTATGGTAAGAGTAGACAGTCTGTGGTAACAGGCATTCCGGGAACTGTTCCTCTATTCCAGTACAAAAGTAGACATGCCCATAGGCTACCTCCGAAACGTCAGAATAAATTAGGGCTTCCTACGGAAGGAAGACTGGATTGGGAGAGAGCCAGGGTATCATGGGCTCTCGCTCAGGTTCACTAGACTATCGTCCCCGTTAGAGAACTCTCGCATGTTACACCCCACCTTCTTCTCTATTCTTTTTTTCATTTCTATATTACGTCTGTCACAATATATCATTTTCTTGAAGACCTTCTTATCCTCCGTCACTTGTTGTATATATCTCCTTGTAACTGATTGCAAAAAAAATACACCCCTGCCATTAAAATATATTCTTATTTAATATTATTACCGAGCAGTGAGGTACACCCGTGTGATTCAATCGCGTAGAAGATCAAGTAATTAGTTTAATTTCACATACAGTTGCAAATTCTACACGCTCTGAACAGATGGAATAGAATTAAGACGCGTCGAACCAGCAAAAATATTATAGAATGTTCTAGAGGACTCTCTCATGTTACACCCCACCTTCTTCTCTATTCTTTTTTTTCATTTCTACATTACGTCTGTCACAATATATCATTTTCTTGAAGACCTTCTTATCCTCCGTCACTTGTTGTATATATCTCCTTGTAACTGATTGCAAAAAAAATACACCCCTGCCATTAAAATATATTCTTATTTAATATTATTACCGAGCAGTGAGGTACACCCGTGTAATTCAATCGCGTAGAAGATCAAGTAGTTAGTTTAATTTCACATACAGTTGCAAATTCTACACGCTCTGAACAGATGGAATAGAATTAAGACGCGTCGAACCAGCAAAAATATTATAGAATGTTCTAGAGGACTCTCTCATGTTACACCCCACCTTCTTCTCTATTCTTTCTTTCATTTTTACATTACGTCTGTCACAATATATCATTTTCTTGAAGACCTTCTTATCCTCCGTCACTTGTTGTATATATCTCCTTGTAACTGATTGCAAAAAAAATACACCCCTACCATTAAAATATATTCTTATTTAATGTTATTACCGAGCAGTGAGGTACACCCGTGTAATTCAATCGCGTAGAAGATCAAGTAATTAGTTTAATTTCACATACAGTTGCAAATTCTACACGCTCTGAACAGATGGAATAGAATTAAGACGCGTCGAACCAGCAAAAATATTATAGAATGTTCTAGAGGACTCTCTCATGTTACACCCCACCTTCTTCTCTATTCTTTTTTTTCATTTCTACATTACGTCTGTCACAATATATCATTTTCTTGAAGACCTTCTTATCCTCCGTCACTTGTTGTATATATCTCCTTGTAACTGATTGCAAAAAAAATACACCCCTACCATTAAAATATATTCTTATTTAATGTTATTACCGAGCAGTGAGGTACACCCGTGTGATTCAATCGCGTAGAAGATCAAGTAATTAGTTTAATTTCACATACAGTTGCAAATTCTACACGCTCTGAACAGATGGAATAGAATTAAGACGCGTCGAACCAGCAAAAATATTATAGAATGTTCTAGCGGACTCTCTCATGTTACACCCCACCTTCTTCTCTATTCTTTCTTTTCATTTCTACATTACGTCTGTCACAATATATCATTTTCTTGAAGACCTTCTTATCCTCCGTCACTTGTTGTATATATCTCCTTGTAATTGATAACAAAAAATACCCCCTTGCCATTAAAATATATTCTTATTTAATGTTATTACCGAGCAGTGAGGTACACCCGTGTAATTCAATCGCGTAGAAGATCAAGTAGTTAGTTTAATTTCACATACAGTTGCAAATTCTACACGCTCTGAACAGATGGAATAGAATTAAGACGCGTCGAACCAGCAAAAATATTATAGAATGTTCGAGAGGATGTCATCTCGTAGATTACGGTGTGAGGAATGTTACTTTGAGGCCTTTTACCTCAAAATTTTAGTTTTTAAGCCCCTAAAACTCTTCGTTTAGGAGTTATTTAACGATATAGATTCAAAAATACGGCAGCGTGATGCGGGTTGCATTTTACATGAATATTTCAATGCTTTTTCTCTTTAACAAATTCTTCATATTTGCAAAGTCAAAGTGGAATTCGTCATAGTCTCCGTGAAATTATCTTTCTTTAGAGACCTCATTTGTAAGATTGGTTTCGTGTGAGAGACCCAAAAGGTATGTATACAATTGAAATAACATTGGAGACGATGGGTGCGGAGTATATCTGGAGGTTTCTAGGAGGCAATCTGGCGAAGTAGAGTCAGGGAAAATTTTTTAAAATGGGGCATGGAATTGATCTTTGTTTTTCGTGTGAGTTTTGGAGAGGATTGCGTTCTGCTATCCGAAAATCTGTGAGGGTTGCGACAGGTCCGTCTGCTTAGTGGTAGATGTAGAGTAACTGACGTTGGCTATAATAAGTTTCGAAGATTAAACAAAAAAATCAGTTGCGCCTAATAACGATTGTCAGAATAACTTAAACCTCAGCAATTAAAATTTTCAGAAAAATCTTAATTTAAACAGCACCGGAAATGCAATGAAAAATGTTGCATTACGCTTTGGTATTTGTCTCATACATCTCTTTGGCATTCGGCAAGCACACATTTATATGATTAAACTGTAGAAGTCACGACTCTGGCAGGTCGTTTGCCTTAGCTCCGTTGGGATGGCAAGTGCCACATGAAAAGATCCATGCGTCTGGAAAATGTCGGGTTGCACGGGGTAAACGTCGCGCAAGCAAACCCACATACAAACGCCGCGCCTGTGAAAGGAGACGAACGAATTGGAATTCGGATTCCACACCTCAGTCATTCTGCGCGCAGGCCCGCGTTCCTTACATTTTAACATATCACTTGGAGCAGATATTCTCGAACTTCTTGAAGATTGTACTCCTTACACATGACTTAACTATTAACCCTGAAGTTGAAATTTTCCAAAACGATGAATTTTAAATAACTCCCTAAATTAATAAGATTTTTTTAAATTTATTTAAAATATTCTCTTCAGGTTTTTTAGAAAATAATTGCAAGAAGAACGTAAATTGTGCCCAAAGTGAAATAAAATCAATTTAATTAAATACGTTTTTTTAATTCTTTGAGTAAATAATTACAAAAGCAAGGAAGAAACTAACAATATAATTTATAACTACAAAGAAATCAAGATATTTGTCTATATAAATTTATATTAAAATACCTTACAATTCAAAACTGCACAGAATTTTCAAATCAAAGGTTAATTCCTCCTACAAACTTTTCCATGGATGTTATTTCCGTACCATCTAAAAGCCTACTGCCTTAAGAAGAAGGGAATCCCCATTTTGTGAATCCCTGGATGGAAGAGGTATTCCATTATAATTAAAATTGGATTCAATGGATGTCAACAGCAGCTTCCATGAATTTCTGAATCGCGCGTTTGTGCGATTAAACTTCCATCACAAGGCAGGGACCGTCTGCCTGGGCTCCGTTGCGATGACAACTGCCGTAGGTGTGGAAAACGCCGGAGCGGAGTCGCGTGCAACACGAGAGCAATGGAAGGCGTGGCCCAGCCCGCACACAATGAATAGACTGCAGGCGGAGAGAGAAGAATGAATTGGAGGACTGAATTGGAATTTACGCCTGCGTCACTCCGTCGCAGTGGGCTTCGTGGGCGTGAGAAACAGGTAAACAATCGCGCTCCACGGGGCGAAAGACGAGCTCGCCAGACGAAGGGGAGGCGGGAACGCGAGTGATGACACACCTCTCTTTTCTTCGAGCCTTGTGATCTGGCGTGTTGGAACAGATATGTCGAGGTCAGTGTTTGATCTCGGCTCCGGGTGTTGGAGCTCCGACGCAGGTTGGATGTTTTCAATAAAAGACGTCTGCGTTTCGAACGTCAATGCGTTCATTTACTGGCTTGTAGAAATGCGCTACGGGTAGCTCTTCTTTTCCCAAACTATTTCGAATCCGATATTTACTTACACACGTTCCTAATATTATATTTGTTTATATACCAGCGTTATAAACGACATTTTTTGTCGACAGAAATCGTTCACAAAAAATCCCTTTACAGCACAAATGATAAAGTATTATATTTTTTGGCAAGAATCACACATTCAGCCAATCGCAACGAAAGAATCTTGGGAAGGTATATGAAAACGGAACAGCCGACCACCGTTTTTTCGCACAGATGTAAAATACCCTAGACGTCACAAGAAAGTTGTTTCGCAAAATTAAGATTTATTTTCTTAAAAAATTATAATGTTGTTATACAAAAATAGCGTATGCAACTCGTTTATCATGTTGCTCTATTGCATTCGTACAAATTTGAAAACCCGCTCCTAACGTCGCTCGTTTTCAAAACATGTACTCACGCAATAAAGCTTAACATTATAAACTAATAGCATAAACTACTATTGTCAAATTGTTTTTAATTTATTACGCAAAATATTTACATTATATTATGTTTCCTTTATTTTTTGTAACTAATTTTTACATGTATTTAGGATTTTACATTCTACCTCCACAAATGTTAGACACTGTATATACGGTGTGGTGTAAACGTTTTGGAGATTTATCCATGTCATATTTCCATCTATTTTTATAAGAATTTGTTTTGAATGCCGGTACAGTATCATTATCATGTTACGTTCAAACAAACGGTGAAAATACCAAATATGTGAGAAAAAAATATGTTTCGTAGAGTCCTTCAGAATAATTACGAAGCCTTTAATTGTTAAAAGAATAATATGTTCCTGGAACACATTGCCACAATGTAAGAAGAGAAATGTGATTCTGACAAAATTGAAATATAAAATAATTTACATTTAAAGAGGTTAAAAGTTATTTAAGCCTGTAATACTCAACCTAGTTTCCTTGCCGCTTTTTAATATGTTATTCCTATCTCCATTATTTTTATTTTCTCTATACTTTGTAGTATAGAGAGAAAATTGTAATGCTATGGCAAAAGTGCCGATTTTTTTGGCAGAAAACTGTGCGGGTTTTTGTTATTAGCGATAATATTAAACGTGTGTACAGTACTGGAAACATAAATTGATCGCGGCCGTCTGCGGCTAAGTTCAGCTTTTGCACGGCTTGGACAGCCCTTGTCATGACGAAACGTCGCAGGCGGAGCCTCACAAACCATCGTAGCCAATCTAAACGCAGGGGGGAGTGCCCTAACAAAATTACGTCGTACAAAATGGCAGGCGCCGCCAGTTCAGATGTGGAAGTATTTTCAAATGAAAAATACATGAAACACTTCAATGAACATGAAAGTAAATTCATTGAAATATATATGAACTCATAGCACTTAACCACTGTTAACACAATTCTTTTTGAAGAAATTACATTGATATCAGATAAAATAACACTAATTTTAGAACAATTACGTTCTTATAGTTATTTAAATTCCAATATTCTTGTCCAAACGCAATTTATGAACTTTATCAAATGACCAGTTTACTACAGAATTTTGCGATAAGAAAAACGATTATAATTGCATATTTTCAATTGTTCATATGTATATTACATTTGCAAAAATGCAAAATACTGTCTTTCGCGAATCGTTAGGACTTCTAGGGAACCATTTCAATAAAATAAAGTAAAATTCAAGACCAGCTGTATATTTATCATTAAAGTAACAATTAAACTAGATATTAAGCAATTAATTTGCATCTCATGTCAAAATTGTTATTTTGCTATCATCAAATCAGGGACAATTTGGGGACACTCCCCGGCAGGAATAGCGCACATTTCGTAATTGTTTATAAAATTGTTAATTGTTGCAAAATTGTTAATTCGCAGTTTTTGGTTCTGGGACATCAGAAAACCCTTCCCACTTTAGAATTGCAAAAATTGGAAATTGTTTATAATTTTACAAATTTTGCAATTCTGTTTTATTCTCTCATCTCATTTCCCTTTACACAAGATGCAAAATTCCGCAATCCAACCGGAGCTATCGCCTTTCGTTTTCGAGATATGCAATTGTTTATACGATCTTAGCGTCTGATGACAACCCTCACTTGTTTCCAACCCCCAATTCATTCGATCTTGGCTGTCAAGTATGAAATTCAAATAGTTTTGCAGTATCTTGCTTTCTGCTGATTAAATTGTATTAACGATTTGTGACTTACGACAAATCGGTGGAAATTGTTGCTCATAAGCTGTTTTTTAACTTTCGATTCTTCATGTATCGTTGACACACGTTTTATTATAAATAAATTCTCTGGCAAATTTCAAAACGCTGAGACGAACTGTTATCCTGCAAATTTGAAGATTTCTTTGTGGTTGATTGCATTCTATTCAGTGGTGCAAAGTGTATGCCAATATGTTTAACGTCTAGCGAGGAAATTCATTATCAACAAATTATTTTGCAAAATGCTTTTGGACAGAGCGGTAGCATGAGAGATCATTTTCGTATTTATTCCACGAGGCAAGTTTTAGGCAGCAGATACATTCTGTGTATTAATTTTAATTTTGGTGAAATTGAATCACATGTGAATTTTCAAATACAACCATACATTTTTTACCTGTAATGAATATATCAATAGAGAAATTCAATGATGTCTCATTTGTTAATAATTTAAAGAGTAATAATGTATATTTGACACCGGGTTTGAGCAATCCTTAACTCTAAGGCAAGCAACGCTTATCATTGGCTCTTCTAGTAATTCAAGTGGCCTAGTCTCGGAAGATTTCCCCGTTCTCCTCGCCTTAAAAGGCATAAGAGGCGGAGTCTGTAGAATGTGGCACCAATCCAATAACATTTCCCTCCCCTGAAGAATGCTTCGTTACTCCCTTTTGTAGGAACACGTTCTTGTCGTGTATTAAATTGTGAAAAATAATTTAAATTCAATATATAAGAAACGAATGAGTTTTGTTTGCATTGTAATGCTACACACATTTAAATATAGAAATAAAACATGCAACTAAACAGTATACACATGTTTTAGGAAGACGAAACTTCTTTCTTATTATAACACTAATTTGTATACTTTTCACAGACAATTTTGAGAAGTACACCATCAATCTGATGATTTGTTCTGTAATAATCGATCTTATACCTAATTGACATGTAATGGTAGAAATTTCTAATGTCTGGTATGGGAAATTAAGCATGAGCTCAGTTAATTTTAATGAGAGAGCAATTTTGTGATGAAAATATTTTTTAATGCATATATTCCAAATCCATATACTTCCTTACATTAATTAACGTTGTTTCCATTTCCATTGAAGGCAAGGACATAACATCCCTCACGCGCCTATGTTTTGAAATGACTCTCAGAGAGGTCACTTGCTCTAGTCGCCGTGTTATTGAATTGAACTCTTGAAATGTTCTGTTCATACAGTAGTTCCCGAAACACGTAAATTCCAACAGGCGATCTCAAACTTATAGTAGTCACACCCTACTTTCAAACATTAGTAGATACCGCGGACTGTGAGACCCCACGACAAGTTCGAAACATACTTCATTCTCGTTCATGAGCATGTGTTAATCTGTGTTAAACTTTTTTTGTGTCGGAGGGGCTGTGATTCTTGGAGAGATAATAGTGTAGTGGACATGGAAACCACTCTCTGCACCTAAGCGAGTTCGTTTCCTAGTGTGGACAAAACTTTTGGGGATTGGAAACCTTTCTGCGGACTTCATGAATTATTATAATACTGCGATACCAAATAGTGCGTCCTATTATCATTATAGTTTTAATTCAATTTTTTGTCTTTCATTTTGTTTGCATTTTAATCAGTTTTCTGTTTCTTATATAATTTTGTTAATGTATTTTAGAAATGGGGTTTAACTGATGCCAATGTTATTCTTGATTTAAGCTAGATTGCTGTTTCCAAGTACTCGCGGTTCAAGTCACGTCTTATTGCGATCGGTGAGCTGAAGAATACCTGCATTAAGAGTGGACTGACAATATCCCAAGCTTCAGAAAAAAAATTTCAGAATCTCGAAGGGAATATTGATGACTAAAATAAAAGATTGTAAAATGTCGCGATCGTAATAGTTGTGACTGTCAATCAAATAATATCCTAGCAGAATCTATAGCAAGGGCGGTCAGTTTTGCCCTCATGGGCATTCGTGTTCCTATTTATGCCTCGCGGGTGCTGCCACTCAAAATCGTCACTGCAGCGGGCAACGAAAGAAATGTGAGCGCGGAAACATTCCTGGGAGGTGGGTAACTTAATTACAAAAGATAACAATGTTTTCATGAAGTTTTTATTAAATAAAACATAACTGTTGTAAAAAGCGCTTATTTATTGGAAAATAGAAAAATTCGTAATGAAAATTTTCTGAGAAATAGAATTATACAGAGTCCCACCAACTATGGGCCACCTCATAACTTCTAAACGGTTCCCGATATCGAAATGCAGTTTTCGCTTAACAATGCGGAATCATGAGGGAAGTAACGTGCGGTAGAGATATAATTCGAAATATTTTTAGTTTTCGAAAAAATTAATTATCTTTGATTTTTTAAATGGGACCATATATTTTTTCACTAGCTATAGATAATCATAAATAGACGAATGCATTGATGTAACATACGTTAATATTTTGATAGTATATTGAGTATAAAATTATACTTTCAGACATATGATTTTGAACTAAATGTACGAGATTTCCTGTTAGCAACCGTTGCCATTGTCGCATTAGGGGAAGATTGCCTTCGCGGCGCCGGCACTTTTGCGAGAACAGGGGAAAGGTCGCGAAGGACACTTTCCCCAAAAACGACAATGTCGACGGCTGCAAGAAGAAAAATTGCACGTATAATTTCAAATCTCAAGTCTCATAATATAAATATATAAAAACGGGTTTATAAGTTTATATTATTATTGGTTTTTTACATCACTACCAATACGTGAACTATTTTTTTTATTTCATCGCAAAATATCAAAAAATACTAATACAGCCTTACCAATTTGTTTGAATTCATGTAATTCTGCAATTACAAAGTTTAAAAAATTAAAGACTATTGAAATATTTTATTGAAGTTTCTCAAGAAAATGTATCCGTCTATCAGAACGGAGATGGGGAGGTACGCTTTCTCTAGTTGTAAATTGGGAGTCAGAAAATAAACAGACGCAGAATATTGTCTGGGAAGTGGGAAAATGAATATTACGCAACACTGTCGCTTAATGTCATCATTTGACGACTTTCCTGCTATCGAAACATCAAAATATTTTAGAAGATAACATTATTATTCAGCTTCATTTGTTAGCATAAACTACTCGATAAATGGATTAAGACGTACTTTTTTCGTTGGGACTCATCAGGGCTCTAACTTATCGCACGGTAAAGAAGTTATTTCGCTCAATGAAAGTAAGTTAAAATTAATAGTTTTTTACGAACGTTATTCTGGTGTTTCCATCACCAAACAATTGTAATATCAAAAACTAGACTATTACCATGCATGCCGCCATTAGTTTTTATTAATCAAAATTTCAAAAAAACGTACTGCTAGCACTTCGGTTAGAACATTATAATATGTAATTTCAGTACATTGTCCATAATCATTACACTACGCAAAATTGTGTGGAGTGGATAGTTAACGTCAGAAAATAACTCCAGTTACTTGTATTGATATACAGGACTGTTTGGTTAACTGGGCCAAATATACTTTTATTTATTTATTTTTTTTTGCATTTGTTCATCTTCAGTTAGCCAAACTTATTATATAATAATATGAATTTAATATAAGAAACAGGTATACAAATTATTAATTTTCGAGTTTTAGCAAATTTCGTGGGATGCAGAAACGTAGACGAAAAAATGATTCACTTAACTGCAGTATGGGATTAACTGATGCTCTTATTGAGGTGAAGTGAATTATTAAGAGCATGCTGAACACAGTTATACGAGTATATTATAAATAGGAGACAGATTTTAATGAAATATCACTTTTACTTTCTTGCATACCTACGTATATACGGAGTAATATACGTAATGTAGAGAAAGTTATATAATGCTGCGCGAAAAAACGGTGGATTTTCGGCAGAAAAAAATTCATTGCCGGATCCTGATAACGAAAAAGTGGATAAATGCAGTTCCTAAATTAAGAGAAAAAAGTCCTATAATATGTGATGTAGCCAGAATTCCTATTTTGTTGGTCTTTGATACCGAAAACTCAATTCCAAGCGAAACGCCCGCCGTCTGTCCGTCTGTGAACACTACTAGCGCTTAAACCATGCGTAGGATTTTTTTCAAATTGAAGAAACATCTATCTATCTAGTTGAAGCTTTGACATTTTGAAAACCATTATTTAAAACTTGGGGGCTTTTAGATCAAGCCCCACGGCCATTCTCGAAATTTTCTCAAAAGTTTTGTTCAAAATTTTTTCTTTAAATTTATTGTAATAACAGAGCAAAATACATTTATAAAAGTGGCATAGGTTCTATTTTCACGGTTAACAGGATTTTCAAAAATTGCAAAAGTTTGAATTTTTCTAGCGTCTTCTCACAACTGAAAAAAATGCAAATTTTTTTGCGAAAATTGACCAATTGAATAACAAAAAATTAAACTAATGTTAAAACGATAATAATATAGAAGATGTAGCATTACAATACTATGAAAATCGAGAACAGTACACTGATTTTTGGAAGGTTTAGATACCTGTAAATGCCTTTTATCCAAAACCACAAATTTTTGGAATTGATCACTTTTATCAATAATCCTGCGATATTTAACAAGCTATTTAAACAGTAAAAATAAAAAAAAATGCCTTTACATATTTATGGGCTTTAAGAGTGTAATACAAATTTATTGGGGATCCTATTGTATTTTATTTCAATTATCTATGTCCCCGTCTGAAGTTGGGACTCATGGCAGTTGCTTAGGCCAAAGGACGGCCTTGCGAACAACTAGAAAACTCTAGCAGAAACTTCTACGAATCTAATACGAACGATATGGTAGAAAGAATAAAGATATCAAGTTTAGAAATTAAGAATACTCTTCTTATTCCCTTATATTACAATAGTTCAAAATGTTAGCAACTCCCTTATATTTGGAAACAAAATAAAATGGCCGTTTTTGTAAACTTAAAAAGTCTTCGTACACACCTGTTGAACAAAACATATTACGTTATTTAATACTGGGTATGAATTCCATTTGCTTTTATTATTGTCTCTAGTCTTTGCAACATAGATTTCAGCAACGTTGCCGTAGTCGCAGGCTCAATTAAACTTCGGTCTCTCAGACCTCTCATGTTAAATATTTTTTCATTAGACAAACTGTATTTTCTATTTTCAATCCCATAACTGACCACATATGACCTACGGGGTCATATGTGATCAGTGAATGTTAGGGAATTTAAGACGTGAATGAATTTTCTTTCTTAGTGTTTTAAGGTAGCTATGATATAGTGGCGCCTCTAGGGTGACCAGATTAGTAACCAGGGAGGGCACCAAATATAAGAATATTTACCGCTTAAATGTCCGACCTATTTTCATTACTGGACATTTGATTGATGCACAAGTCTGGTCTAAGGGATCCCAATTCTTTTGTTAATATTCTGTCCTCATAATTCAAGTTTCTGTTGGGTAAATATATTACTTTATTCATGTTAAAAATGGATGACGATATTCATATTGTTTTGTGAAATTTTTAATTTAAATCACGTTTACGAATTCTCGTACAGATCAAAATACAAGCAATTTCGCACAGAAGCATTGAGGAACAGATTTTTTAAACACCGTGCTAACATACGTTCCTAACGTGTTTGCAAATATCAAAATTCAGGCAGACACATGGCGCGGTTGCACATGATTTGTGACCGACGAGTGCAATAAGCGCATATAATTCCCTCTCACTTTCTTCCCTACAATGAAGAAACCATCCTCGTGTTAAAGGGCCAAGCGGCGGCCACAGGCCTCCTGTGTTCAATGCCCTGTTGCCAAATCCTGAGCTGTTGCCACTTGCTCGGTTATCGCTTCCCAGCTAGGATAACAAAAATTACACTGCTGGCTTGAATAGCCGTTACAGCTTTCTTTCGGAAAATAAGGGTTTCAGTGCAGCTGGTAATTAGTCGATTCTCAAAAATATTTAATTGAAAAAAGCACCTACCATTGACGCAGTTACTCACTTTCTATTCATCTGATTACCAATACAAACAAGAAAAAACCGGTCTTATTTTCTTGTTTTATTGGTAACGGTTACGTAATATAATACAACTTTTACACTACTAACACTTCATTCTTCTAATAAACCTTAAGGAAACGACAGAGACACGGCTGAGAGACAAAAATATATATAATTATTGAAAAGCAAAACGATATATAAAATTCCATGTCTACAACTGATTTCAAAGTCATTTGTCAGATACATACTCTAATGTACAGAATAAAAAATGAGTAGTGCAGGCTAGGATTTGAACCCGAGATCTTCAGAACAAGATGAAGCCACCCAACCAAATACGCTACGATATTGTCCTTGGGCAGGTCACTTATGTAGTGTTTTGAATATTACAATGTTCTTGATGCCAGAAAATTCTTTCGAAAAATCGCAAAAGCTACTGTTTATTTCAGACAAAATTCTAAATAAAACGTATTTTAAAATTTAGTATTTAAAACGATTGCACTTGGAAATAAATCTCCAGCATGTGTATTGGTGGTGTTCGAAAACATATATATTGTCACTATATAACTCAAACTTTTGCGAAAAACACTCATATTTTAAGAAACGTGCACATGAGATGATTTGAAAGACTAATAATGAAGAGCAGATTACATTAAGAAAGAAATATGTATAATTATCTTTCGTCTAACGCAGTGTATTCTTCAGACAACGTTCACAGAAGTAACGAATAGTACACAGAAAACTGCCAGAATAGCAAACATTCGTTTCGGTACATTTTTCAGTTTTAGAGGAATATCATTTTGTCACTCAATAGATCTTCATTGTATTAATTGTAATAATTAATTAATTGTATTGTAATAATTTTTTCAAATATACAATTTGTCCGATTTGTTACACACGATTCAAGCAGGAATCTTTAAGTTAAATTTACTATGCGCACGAATGAAACAATTGAATATTTGTAATATTGAAAAATTAAAACTTTGTAAGGAAAAAGACTTACAATGTTTTTAAGAACACGTTGCAAAGGTTGCGATAGCTTAGTGGCATCGTTACAGTTTTCCCTGTAACGTTACTGACCGCGAGGCCCTAGAGTTCGAGTTCCGACGTTGGCGGATGTTCGACTGTGGTTACATATGTAGGTCGAAATACTTTGGAGCCGCTTTTAAGAAAAGTTTGAAAATGCTTCCCAGGGGCTTCAACTAAATTACCCCAAAATTCAAAGAATTATTTTCAAAATCGCAGGGCCTCGTTTCGGGCCAGATCGTTAATGGAAAATTAGTTTTGACAAAAATTCTACGAATAGTTTACACACTAGTGTTCACGGAGAAACAGACAGACAGACCAGTGGACACACGGACGGAGAGACGTACGTTTTGATATAATAACAACACTCTCTTGGTAACTTAAGACCCCAAAACGTGTAATTCCATTAAATTCTCGACATCGATTTACTGCAACATTACATACATACCTCTCTAAATATTACTTTTGTTACTCTGAATGTTTACGAGGAAGTAAAAATAAATATATAAATAAATACACTTTCACACACCACAGAGTAGGTTACACGCAAAAAAGAATAATTACAGAGCCCGAATTCCTGCCCGTGAGAATGCAGTTCTAATGTTATTACATAAACAGGGGGTCCCACCAACTATGGACCACCCCCACAACTTCTAAACGGTTCAGGATATCGAAATGAAGTGTTTGCTGAATAATGCGGAATCATGGGGCAAGTAAGGAGCCGTAGAGAAATTATCTATAATATTTTTAATTTTCGAGAAATATAATCATCTTCGATTTTTTAAATGGAACTATATATTTTTATCACCAGCAATGGATAGACCATGAAAAGAGGATTAAAATGATGTATCATTTGCTAATATTTTGATAGTAACTTGAGTATAAAATTAGGCTTTCTGACATGTGATTTTGAATTAAACGGGTAATCGTTGCAACTCTCGTCTTTTGGGGAAGGTGGCCATCACGACGTCCAGACTGTTGCGTCTTGACTGAGAGGGGTGGCAGTGGGGGATAAGAGGCATAACTACAGTAATTCTTAGTGATGGCACAGACATCACACTAAGAAATACCAATTTTGACAATCAGAATGGGAGACATTTTCCATTTATTTATTTGGATTTAACTTGCCTTCTACTGAACTTTCAAAACATTGATCGTTCCAAAGAACGATATAAAAAGTTGGTAGCGTAAAGATGTTAATAATAATAAATATCATTTTCAAACTGAATAAGAAGCCAACCACCGTCTCTTCGTTGGTAAATGTCATTTTTAATTAAAATGATCACTCGTCCACTTTGCAACCATACGACTGCTATTCTTGAATGGAAAAGAAAACTGTACACTTCCGTCTTCTGCATTTTCAAGTTTGAGGCAGCACTTGGCGCTATGAAATGAGAAACTCTCTAATCAGAATGAACAGTAGCGAATGCAGATATGCATTTTTGTTAAAGTTTGGTAGTTACACTGATAGAACTGTCAAGAGTATTTCAAGTTTTTTATTACTTTGTTCTTCTGGTTGTACGTGTTTAAATAGGAAGTTAAATTACTGTGAATAATAAGAGAAAATGTCTACCTATCTATTATTTGATGAATTAATCAAGATATTACAATGAAAATCTTTAAGAATTCATTCGCTTCCCATATATTAAAGTGATAGCTTGTTTCTGCACTGAGTTCGAGTTTTGTAAATTTAGAAATGACCTTTATAATAATAATAATAATAATAATAATAATAATAATAATAATAATAATAATTATTATTATTATTATTATTATTATTATTAATTTTATTATTATTATCGTTTTCGCTACAATATTTTTATTTCGTTCTTTTCGATTATCGTTGATTTGGAATTTCAGAAGAAGAAAAGTTCAACTCAGATCAACAACTGGGAAAAAATTCTCATTCAGATCGTTAAAATTGATGTTTGTTCATATGTTTTTCATGTCAAGATCATGAATTGCTGCAATTACACCTTCATCCTACACGGCCATCTCTCTCACACTCCTCTCTTCACAAAACAGTATCAACGTCGCGAAGGCCACCTTCCCAAAACGGCGACTGTTGCAAAGGCTACCCGTTTACTTGAAAATCTGATGCCAAAAAATCTAATTTTATACTCAAATTACTCTTAAAATACTAACATATGATAAATCATTTTATTCCAATATTCATCATGATAACATTGCTGATGAAAAAATATATAGTTCAATTTAAAAAATCAGACATGATTACATTTCTCGAAAACTAAAACTATTATAGAGAATTCCTCTACCAGCATGTTACCTGCCCCAAGATTTTGCATTGTTCAGCGAAAACTGCAACTCGATACCCTGAACCGTTTAGAAGTTATGGGGCTGGTCCATTTTTGGTGAGACACCCGGTATCATATAAACATGAGAAACCCTATGTAACTTGATCGATGATAAATGAAAGTGATTGCTGTATACTAAGCGAATGAATAGGGATGACTAAATACGTCTCGTAGTGGAAACCTCGAAATGTTTACTTTTCATAGCGTCAACTTCGGGTAGCTATATTTTCTTAATTAAACCCCAAAATATCCAAGCAATTATTTCAAATTAAATAAAACTACAATTTTATTGACAATAATACTAACCTGATATGACTTTCTACAAACAATTATAAGGAGATGTGAACTTCTTCATCCTAAATTTTCATCCTAAATCGTTACTTTTAATTTTAACGATTATGTTAATGTTTGCTACTCAGAGACACGGAGCACGCTCGAAAGAACACAATAAGTAAACGAAATTGAGGATATTATGATTATTATGTCATAGTAGCTTCATTGTTGAAATGACGACTGATTCTTTCATATGAGATTTTCTGTGTTTCATGAAGATGACCTCGGCGTATTCGTATTTCGAAGACGTGTAAACTTCCACGATTTTGACGCGATAAGCGATGACCTCAAATAATCCACTTCGATTCAGAGGGTAGTGTCAAAAATCATTGGCGTGTTAGTGTCGAATGGAAAAGAATGCGTCTAGGAATTGTTTTGAACTTGGAATAATTGAATTTTAAAAACATGTTTATTTGCAAACTTTGCACCCTCATTGAAATTTACTTAACTGCATACGTAAGTTCACATTCCTTCAATTGCAAATGTCCATAAATAAACATATGTCAATACAATATTATAATAGTATTATTACTTTTTCGCATATTCCATGCTGATGCTATATGCTTCTAAAGGCAGCAGACTTACTGGTTAGAATGAAATTGTGAATGTTATAACAATGTATTTCGTATTTGGAACGTGTGAATACTGAAGAGCCGGAAGCTTTAATGTCTATATTTATACGTCAAGACAATTAATGCAAAATTATTGTTTTCTTGTATATTTAATTTGAAAAATTTTCCACAATTTTATATGTAAAGAATTGGCTTCCTAAGAAGGTGGATAAAGGCTTTCTCGAGGGAAAGCGAGTGTTACGATTTACGCTTACAAGCTCAGCCTATTTCACCTTGAAACGTGTGGAGGAAGGACGCAATTTTCACCGGGAGGTATTTCTGGAAGCCAATTGATGACTCTTTCTTGCTCCCAAGTTGAAGATTGTTCGGTAGCCGACTCGAGTAGTATTTTAAAATTTATGCTGTAATTGTTAAACAAATGGAACTTAAAGTATTTAGAATAAAATGAAAAATTAAGGAGCTGAAAACCAGGAATATCTAACCAGCGACAATTTTCGTGGCAATTAATGTTGTGGCCGCTTGTCCTCTCCACCCCGTTAGGAACTTCAAATGTATTTGCCGGAGAAACTTAGCGAGCCGTTGCAAAACGGCTTGTAGAAAAGCTTAACGTGGGAACTGCCAAAAAAATAGTTGTCATGACATGCTAATTTCTTATAAACAATTACGTATCTCGAAAACGAAAGGAAGCGCTAATCGGATTGCGGAATTTTACATCTCGTTTAAAGGCAATTTTAAAAAAGCAATACGTTTTTTGTAAAATTTATAAACAATTTCCAAATTTTGCAATTCTAAAGTGGGAAGGGTTTTCTGATGTCCCAGAACCAAAAACTGCGAATTAACAATTTTGCAACAATTAACAATTTTATAAACAATTACGAAATGTGCGCTATTCCTGCCGGGGAGTGTCCCCAAATTGTCCCTGATTTGATGATAGCAAAATAACAATTTTGACATGAGATGCAAATTAATTGCTTAATATCTAGTTTAATTGTTACTATAATGATAAATATACAGCTGGTCTTTGAATTTTACTTTATTTTATTGAAATGGTTCCCTAGAAGTCCTAACGATTCGAGAAAGACAGTATTTTGCATTTTTGCAAATGTAATATACATATGAACAATTGAAAATATGCAATTATAATCGTTTTTCTTATCGCAAAATTCTGTAGTAAACTGGTCATTTGATAAAGTTCATAAATTGCGTTTGGACAAGAATATTGGAATTTAAATAACTATAAGAGCGTAATTGTTCTAAAATTAGTGGTTTTTTATCTGATATCAATGTAATTTCTTCAAAAAGAATTGTGTTAACAGTGGTTAAGTGCTATGAGTTCATATATATTTCAATGAATTTATTTTCATGTTCATTGAAGTGTTTCTTTCATGTATTTTTCATTTGAAAATACTTCCACATCTGAACTGGCGGCGCCCGCCATTTTGTACGACGTAATTTTGTTAGGGCACTCCCCCCTGCGTTTAGATTGGCTACGATGGTTTGTGAGGCTCCGCCTGCGACGTTTCGTCATGACAAGGGCTGTCCAAGCCGTGCAAAAGCTGAACTTAGCCGCAGACGGCCGCGATCAATTTATGTTTCCAGTACTGTACATAAGTTAATAGCAATAAAATTGAGTTTTTCTCCTAAATGTCAAATTACTTATTCTAAATCGTTGTATAACCAGAATTAATTAATAAAACGTATCCAATGTTTTTATGATAATCTTTTATTACCAGCAATTACAGGACGTTTCGTAAGATGATTAGTTACATCTTCAGGTTACTAAAATCATGGGAATACAGAAATCAATAGTCGTATCTACATATCAAGTTAGTTTAGTTTAATAACATAGCTTTTAAACATTTTTAAATGTTTCTTCAGTAAAAGTTAATACATTCACATGTCAAATCAGTAAAAATGTATTTCAAATATGTTTTAAGTAAAAGTTAATCACAAAAATTAAACATGTCAACTATTTAAGAATAAAATATTCATGAAAACTTTTTAAAACTTCAGAATAGTAAGGGGGAACAAAAATCAATATAATTCAAAGAGTCACTCACCTTAATGAGAGAACTGTTGTCCCGTTGTGCTACATCAATAAGTTTCGACAGTAAAGAGTTTCAACAGTTGAACACTCAAGGACACATTGTGAACATCTCTATGGTGTTCACACCCATAACACCCCACCCTCACGGTGTTCTAAATGAACTAAGAAATTTAAACGGACACCACAGAACCCCGGGGGAAGAAATATGACGTCACCACTGTGTATGAATATGCAACTTGTGCAACATGTGTGGCAACAAAACTCAGTTTATCTGAACCTAATAATTGGCTTTACTCCGGATCTCTCTTAATTTTGAGTAACTCATTGTCATAAGCATTAGTAAAAACATTCATCTCTACGTTGGTATTATGAGTTTGATTGAGTTTCATAATAAGTATTTCTGAGGTGATTCGTGGGAATCTCCTAACCTCGGGGTCCTAAATTAGTGGGTTTTCGAAATCAACAACGAAAATTTTGGGAAAATCTAATTGTTCCTCATGACCTCAATCACGAAATATTTCCAATAAATATTGTTGCTACGTTTCTAAGAATTCCACATCAGTTGATGTGGAAGCATTAAGAGGATTTAAGACCCCCAGGTTTCTCGTATCCTTTAGAAGAGATTATATTCATTGTTAAGTGTTACTGAGTAAAATAGGTCATATCAATATCATTAAAATTTTCTCAACGTGTGAGTAGTTTTGGAATAGTTTTCAGTCATCTCAGAATTTTAAAGATACATAAAATACATTTTCTCAAAAACAACTTCAGCTTTTTCTTGACATTTTCTACTCAAATATTTAGAGCTCTCTTAATAATTTGTAATTGATTTAATTTTCATTAAAAAATTAGGAATTTTAAAAATTGCAATAGTTCAATTTTTCAGCCTTCTTTTTACACCACAAAGCTAGAGATTTCTTATTTAATGCAATATATTTCATAATGTTAGATCATTTCTGAAACATTATTTTCAAAATGTTAGTCATTTTTGCGTAATTTGTTTTAAAGTGACGAATTTTAAATATTTTTCTAACCTGCCCTGCACTTTTAAATTTAAAGCCGTAAATTTCTTTCTTAGTACAAACTATTTCTCAAAATTAGATCTTCTAGTATTTTTATGTATAAGTTTATCGATATGAGAAATGTTCGTGATTTTTGAAGTTTTTAAATGTAAAAGCGAACAATTTGCATCAATAATTCTTGAAAAGGTGATATGTTTTGTGAATATATTGATGTCATTATGATTTCATTTTCAAGATGATCAAGTATACATTATGCTTTCTAAAAAATTCTACCTATATTATTTCTGTCATCTTAGCAGAAAATAGTTTTCTCGGATTAATCATTTTGAACCTACACTTCACAAGCTGTCCTTTTGATCACACTGCAGCTAGTTTCATTCTCTGCTAAAGGAACTATGGAAGGAGGTTTGCTTCAAACGAATCGACACTGCTGTTCACATACCAGCTCCTACGTTACACGCTCATTAGCACTCATGAATAAACTTACTCCAATAAACCGGAGGATTTTGATGGAAAGTTGCTCGTCATCAGATCAAAGACTTGAAAGTGAATCCCTAGCCCCCATCCTGGAATAGGTCCTGTCCTTTGGAGAAGCCCTCAGAGCAGATGAAGCAGAACACGTAGCCACAATCGCCTGCTTCAAAGAGCTCTAGGAGAGGAGGTCAGGGTGTGGCAGGGGAAGAGGTTGAAAGCTAAGAAAGGAAAGTGTCAGGAGAAGAGGATCTAGAGTGAGAGATACGTGAACTATAAAAAAGAAACGAGGAGAATGATGCGGAAGATAAAACCTTCAGCGGATGTGGAATGTTGCGAGAAGTAATGGAAGGCGGAGGCGAGATAACGGCAACGGCAATATAGCAAACACAAGATAGCGGAAATTGGGAGGTGGCGAGTATGAGGTGAAAAATTGGAAAGGGATGAGAAGTCTTTGACCAAAATAACCTTCTTGGAGGTAGGACTAAGCTGCGACGGAGGAGATGAGAAACGAGGGTGAGTATGAAATGTGTTGAGAAGAGATTGGGATGAAATTATGAAAACAAGTAAAGTATATTGAAAACAAATAACGGCGAAAGTGAAGTGAAGTTAATGATATATTTCAATAGTTCGGGTGGGAGAACCGGAAGCAAAGGTACTTTTATCTCCAAATGTGGAAGCAGAAGTTAAAGAGGGGATTATTAGTTGATTGATGTTTCTTGGCGCGCCAACTGTTCAGGTCATTAATTTCGAAATTATAGTGCTTGTTTTTTATTGTGGGGGATGTCAGTGATCTTCCCCCGCGAGATGGAGAGATCAGGCGACGATCTAAACGTCAGCTTGCAAACTTTTCCCAACCAGCTATCTCCCACCAGCGGGGCAGCGCCTCATTCGGGAAAACCTCGAAGCTCCCCCCTAGTCTCCCGACCTATGTAGTAGTGCAATGCATATTAGTGGGTATGTGTGTGTAAGGGGTGGGGATAGGACAAGAAAGAGGAAGGAAAACTCGCGCGCGGTCCGTGGCTCGTTTGTTATGATACTGTTCCGGCATTTGCCTGGTGTTGATCGGAGAAACCACGGAAAAATACCGATCAAAGCAGCCGGCCGCTAGATTTTTCCTGCAGACTACGGTTAAACTCGACCAAGCTATCTAGCGAGTGTCGAAAATTCTGCCACCTTCGGGACTCGAACCGTAGGCCCTCCTGCTCAGAGGCACTCCTGTGACATCCATTGATGTCTTGATCCTCTTAAGTCGGTTTTAAGGTAGGTGGAACCACAGAGGAGGTGGAGGAGGGTGGATGGCGGCGGGGGCAGTCGCCGTTATGTGGGTGTGGTGATGAAGCCAGACATGATAGGGTGGAGCAGACTAGGGTGAAGAGGGTTGGAATGAAGGCGGCAAAGGGATGAGACCGAAACCACAGTTGTTTCCGGAGCGTTGTGGTCTTTAACAGTTAAATAATCCTTGTTAATTGTACGCGCGCTGGTTTTGCGAAATTTCCCCGGGGCTCCAAGGCGTAATAGATTATCCGCAGCCGCCCGCCAGCCGGCTATGCAGGGGGAAATGCAGCCCCCTCCAGTCGCTCCTGCTGCTGTAGTCTACCCCTGCCACCACTGCACTCGCCATTGTTTACGCAATCACACGAACGCAGTTGTAAATGTACACTTCTTACGGTACCCAACTTATTTTGATTTTATTTATTTTATTTTTATTTATTCAGTTTTTGTCAGAAACAGTTGAAAACTGTGTGACTTGCTATGGAGTGAAGTGAATTCTGTGCTCGGTTTAATAATTGTGTGATCCCTACCCTAAGACTAATACTATTTAAATTCTGAATACAGAAATAAACCAGCGTTTTTTGCGAGGATTATTAACAAAATATTCGCTTCGATGTAATAAAATCTATTTTCAATGGTAAATCAGCTATACATTTGGGCTCTTATCTTCGTGATGGAATGAAATTTCTTACCGTGACAGTACGGAGAACGATAACTTGAGTAACTATATTTCCCACGTAATTCTAGAAAACGTGCACAGATAATGACGTAACATTTGTGTCCAGAAGCAAAACAAACTTTCGTATTAAAATGCTTAACATTCATCATGTAGCTGTATTGGTTTCTTATGAAGGTTTTCTGCCAACTTCCCAAAGATTTAGTACAAAGTTAGGTACAAAGTTAGTTTTCAGCCTAAAATTAGTTTTATGTAAAAACAAAGGAGTGTAACATACTTTTGTATTCAGTCAAAAGTCTCGGTGAGAATAAATTTTCAAAATATTTGTGGCGTGTTATATTTGAGTTATTTTGGGTTCCATTACTCTGTGGCTAAAGCAGTTACTGTCGTGTATAAACAGATTTAATTGCACAATTTTACTTTGTTTCTAAACAAATTCTCAAACGTATTAGAATTTTGGATCGTTCATGGCAACGGACATACATCATGTAATTCTTAGTTCAAAACGTGGATGTGCAGTGTCAAATTTTAGCACGAGTCTAGTCAGTAAATTATTAATTGTTCGTATTTAGTTTCACAAAACACGTTTCGCATACGATAATCTTAATAATTTTTGTTAATTGCATAATTGTCAAGGATCAACTTTCCGCACTGAGTCCATAATATTCAGATAGACATAGGGTACTTGAAGAAGAAGAAAAAGAAGAAGAATCTGTTTGTGGAACTTCGGGTTGATTAAGTTCCTTGGCTTGCCGATAACGAGGCGATTTAGACATGGTTACCATCGGTTCGATCTCCATATTGCGACCTTCTTCTGAGCGAAATGAGAGGTCACACGCAGTTTGACTATTAAATACATGCCCCTTGGTTCATTAGAAAACTTACACTCAGAATTAAGGATAGAAAATATCCGTCAAATAATGCTGAAACGTACACATTTCTTTTTCGCATATTTACAGTTCATAATATACCAGCAACTGATCATTACAACCTTGGTTCATCAACATACGGAATCAAATGTAGATTTCCATATGATAAATATTTAATCGAATTTGCTGCGCCCCCCATAAATCTTTCAAAAAAGAAATAACCAATACAAGGAATAAACAAAAAACATATTTGAAAATCATTAGGGAGTTTTGAACACGTGAAGCACGAAATACGCTAATCAATCACTTTTTGAGCCTCTGCGCACGCGCGAATTCCAAAGTTACGCTAAAGCGTTAGCGGAAAACCCTATTGCACCGAGATTAACGAGTGCAATCACGTGACTTTTGTCACATACTAAACCAGACACACTGAATGGAATTGTATCCAACTGTGTTGGCGTGTGTGCTTCTAACTATATATTTTGATGATACAACGTGTTGGAGAAATGTACGTAGAACAGTAATTAAATTGTCGAAACGTTGTAAAATATAATTATTTATGCAACAAGGGGATTATAAGGGGCCAAAATCCCTCCAGATTTTTGTCGCCGCTCGATCATTAGAACCAGTTAACGCGCGTTGACACATGACATATTTTTTTTACCTAAATTTAATGAACTAGATTAATTCGATGTTAACTTGACTCGGTTTGTCTTTTCATAATTCACTCCCATACCTCCTTTTCATAATAAGAAATCATGTAACATCACTTAACTGTTTTCATGTATATCACATAACCACGATCCTCTCGATCCAGATAAATTATGCAGTGTTTATCGAGCCCCATATCGAAAGCAACAACAAGCAATAACGTACCAGTAAAATATATAATAGATTAGTTTAATGATGCATTGTTGCGTACTTGTTATTGCTTGTAGTGAAGTTATTGCTTGTACTACATCACACAGTGGCCTCGTGTTTGCCCAATAACCAGTGTCGAATCCTGAACATTATTTTAAGTATTCCGCACTTGATGAACCTCTTCTTACCTCTACTTAAGCACTTCTACCGTTATCTTTTATTTAGAACTTTTTTGAAATCTCAATACTATGAAATTCCGTCCTTAGTAATTGTTCTATAAGACAATTACACAAACCATTAACTTCTGGATCATTAACACACTCCATTTTCAGAAAAAAAACTCGACAGAAGCGTACCTTACGAACGACCAGAGAAGGACTGTTTATCACAGTATTTTGCGGTGCCTACCGACCGTCCAGACGCGTATCCTCCCCTCTCCCCACCCTTGAAACGAACAGGATCCTTAGGTTATCGTGGTTGACATGCGATTCCTTCGCCTGCACTAGCAAATTCTATGGGTAGCATTAAGACCTCTTTGAAACTTATCACTCTACCGCACTTCATAGCGCTTACGGATGCGGAAGACTAACTGACTCTCGGTAGCAAAACAACAGTTATTTTTTCGTATCTGTTTTAAGGCTTTCAAAATCTCAATAATTTTGTAGAGGATCCATATATATATATATATATATATATATATATATATATATATATATATATATATATATATATATATATATATATATATCGAAAGTTTGGCAATCCTCTAAAACGTTATTGAGATTTTGAAAGCCTTAAAATACACTTCGAATTACTAGGTATGCCGGCAGTATACGCGGTGTATCGGAGAATTCGCCACTGCCAATAACGTCTAATGCTTCGCCAAGCAAACTCTCCGGCTGCCTTCAGCCGCGGAAGCGCACGTCTTCGCCCCTGCGGAGTCGCAGCTGCGGCGCAGCGGTGCCCGGGTGAGTGACTGCCGCGGAGTCGCATCCGGGCCAGCGCCCCCCAGCGCCCCCAGCGGCCGCCCCGGGCGCAGTCTGCGCGGCGCGGGGAACGACTCCTCCTGAAAGGGGCCTTGTGCCGCGGCGCAGTGGGCGGCCAGCCTCGCGCCCATTGGTCGGCACACGAGCCTGCACTGGCATGTTAGACGCATGGCCTTTAATAATAATAATAATAATAATAATAATAATAATAATAATAATAATAATAATAATAATAATAATAATAATAATAATAATAATAATAATAATAATAATAATAATAATAATAATAATAATAATAAATCTTGTTGAACCCGTTGAGAAACAGTGGAATATGAAAAGAGTCAACATTATCCCGATAATTGTTTCAAGCACAGGGCTCATCCCTAGGAGTCTGATGTGGGGCCTTAAGCAACTGGGTTTGAATGAAAACCTGTACAAACTCATGCAGAACGCAGTTGTTATTTCAACAACAAGGATTGTGTGGAAATTCATGGGAAATAATGTATTATAATTTTCTTTTTTTAAATATATGTATTGTACAATGTACAATTCATTCAAATGTACCAGTAAAATGAGAAAATAAAAGGATAATAATAGTAATAATAATAATAATAATAATAATAATAATAATAATAATAATAATAAGTCAGTTGTGGCAGAGAAAGAAGTCCCATACTACATGTTTAAGCCGAATTCAGTTCTGGAGACGAAACGGTGGAAGCTCTTGTGGAATGTTGCAGTCACCACTGATCGCAGGGTAGAAGCCAACAGACCTGACATAATACGAGTCAAGTTTTCATGGAAAAGGATTATGGCGACATAGCTATCCCTCTAGACCGAAATATAGCCGCTTGCATTCCCGAGAAGAAGCAAAAATATCAGGCCTTGGCCATTGAACTGAACGACATGTGGCGGTTAGTACCTGTTGGAGTAGTTCCTCTGGTTATCTCTGCAAATGGATTGGTCTCTGAAGAACTAACTTCATCATCTGCAAGCTTGGCCTTAACAAGTGGAACATTCAAACAATGCAAAAGGCTGTCTTCCTGCGTACTGCTCGCATCGTGAGGAAGTTTTTATTGATATAACTTCACCTGACTTCACCGTCGAATCCTGACCACCCGAGTTTGCAAGCGAAGCAGATACCTTGGTTCTCTTAAGGTCGCGGTGTCGGCTTTATGGCACCTCGATAGGCGAGATAATAATCATAATCATAATAATAATGCCGATCTGGATGGATCCTTAAGAGATCCTTAAGACAGCATTACTCAAGCGATTTCGGACGGTATGATCGTGGGTTCGAGTCCCGTCTCGGGCATGGGCACGTTTGTGTATGCCTGTATGTTTGTGTCTTCCATTCATCCTTCATTCTCATCATCATCATCATCATCATCATCATCATCATCATCATCATCATCATTCCATATTCCATACCCCAAAGACTAGCAACCCTGGGGGGTAACAATGGGATTCAGCATAATGCTGATCCCCTCAAAAGGAGTCTCATACCCGTCACGGGATAAATGTCACTGAGCCTCGGTATGTGCATGTGTATGACCGCGTGGTCCGACGCCAATTCGCGATAATAATAATAATAATAATAATAATAATAATAATAATAATAATAATAATAATAATAATAATAATATATTAGAGTTATACCAAATAGCATCTATAAAAATTATTCAAAACTTTCTCATCTTAAACACATGCAGAATTGTACAAAAATTTCCAAACGATGAAACATAAATTGTATCCTGTCTTGGTTATTTCCCCGAAACAGGCAAATAAAAACCTGGGAAATACCGAGAACAACAATGTTGCCCTATAATAACGTAAACTCTACGTAAAATGTGTCCAAACTCCCAAGCCATTCAAAACTCTGAGGAATAAAAGACATCGTGATATTGGTATCTTGTAGAGGTACCCACAGTCACTACAGCAGCTTCTTAAGAAGAGGAAGTAAATTTTGTATTTCCCAGACACCATCGTATGTCGTGAATTAAGTGGATAATACCTACTGGAAAATGAAAACAGAACACAACGAAGAAAATAATTTAGAATTGCCAAATTTGCTCGGATCACTTCCTGACAGTTCGAGCAAACTCCCAGTGATGTGGGCAAACCAGGCATTGCGTGTTCAGGGCTGAAAAGTTACAAGTCTCACAGAGGTTTCTCACCCTGAGAGCCAGTAGTAGCTAGTTTTCCATGGTAAACGAACAATCGTCAGTGTGCAATATTATTTGCATGCTGAATTCGTAGGCTTCCGCGGCCGGAGTCTTTCGATTTTTGGCTGTCCGGGATGAGCCCCGTCTCACAATTGAGGTGACGTTTTGGCCATCTATACAGAGTATAGCTCTGAAGAAGGTCACAACAAGATAGCCGAAATGTCAGCTTCATTGATTGAGGTGAGGCTTATCCTGAATTGCCAAGAATCATTATTAGCCTGCCGCGGCAGCGTGGATGTGCACCGTTTGTGCAATTGAGGAAGTTTGAGCGAGGGCGGATAATGGATCTACAGGAGGCTGAGTATTCATTCCGCAGAATTGCGCAGCAAGTGGGGAGAGAAGTCTCTACAGAACATAGATGTAGTTGCCGGTGGTCAGCAGAAGGTGCACGTGCCGTCGGCTTGGGTTACGAACAGCTTCAATGCCCAGATGTATGCTAAGATCGTAACATCTTACGAAGTGCTATAACGGACCGCACCGCGACTTCACGACAAATTTGGACCACCATTTCTCCGAGCCGTGCCAGCCAAGACCATTTCCAACTGTCTCCGTAAAGCTGGGCTACGATCATGAGTGCCGTTAGGGCGTCTTCCGTTCTAAGATCGTGCAGCCTGTATCCAGTGGTGTCACGTTAGGTACTTGTAGAAGGAGGAGTACTTTTTGAAGGAATGGTGACTTATTGTCTTTAATAATGAGAGTCGCTGGTGTCTTGTGCCAATGTCGGTTTTATGCGTGTGTAACGTCTGTAGTGTTCGCTGTAGCGGACATTTTGACAAAACCGCCGGCGCGCCGCGGCGGTGTCACGAGGCTATATGGTAGCCCGAACCGCCGCCAGAGAGAAGCAGGAACGAGCCCCTTCGCTACACTTAAGTGACGACGTAGTAGTAGTAATAGTAACCCCGTGTGATAGTAGTAATAGCAACTCCACACTGCTTTTCTTCATCAGGGGGACAAGTCCCCGGGGTGGGCACCTATGCCCCTTGGGCTTTTATCCGCACTCCCCGCCGACGCGTTAACGCCGACAGGCTGATGGCCGGATCCAGACGGAACCCAGTTTACCTTCACGGCAACCTCCCCATACAATGCCTGACCTCCAGTAACTTAGCATCGCCTGATCACTTCCTGGACTGCTAACGACGTGAGGTTCGCCGCGAGACTCAGGATCCGAGTGGTCGTCTACAACACTCCACCACAGTCCACGACAACCTCTGTCATCGCAATCCCCCCCCTTCCGGAAACCGGAAGACGAAGTAGAGGGCCCCGTAGCAGGAGGGAAAATCCAGCAGCCGCCTTTCCCTGATATAGGGGGCGAACGAGACGCCCAGCGCCGGCGTCCATTTTTGAAAACTGACCCAGTACTAGTGATCTGTGGTAGAAAGTTGTATGTAAACAGGCTTGGAGTATGGACTATTCTTTTGAAACTCTGTAATTTACTTAATACGACAATTTGGTATTGTTAAGCTTTTCCGGATGAAGGAAAAGCTTAACAATATTGTGACATCTTTCGAAGTATAAAGACATCATTCTTTTGATTGTTGGACGTAAAGCAATCGTTGTATTTCATACTGTATACCCTGAGTTTCATTTAGTATCAAACAACGTCGTGCAGGTAAGCGCCAAAATATGGAGTGTAGAAGATAGAGGCTCACGGAGCGAACACGTGGTAATCATGTTTGCCATATCATGTAATGGCTGATTCCCTCGGGTGATCGAGCAGGGAACATTGGACAGTGTATGGTACATTGAAAACATGAAACTATTCGTGCTATCATTCGTACACCAATCGTTCTATGCCCTTTTCCAGAAAGATATTACGCGTTTACATGTACTAAATGAACAATTCGGTGAAAAAAGTATATTTTCTCTTAATCATTTACATTAATTAGAAAATAACATTTGTTCACTTGTGAGTATCACTGAGGGTAATAAAGTCCGGACCGTACATTTCCATCAATTATTTGGTCCACACGTCCGGTGAGGGACATCCCACTGCGCTAGCCAGAATAGCCCTCCTAACCTCAATTGCGTCTTTGGAGCTCAGTTGAGCGCGGCGCTGGGCGGCGGCGGTGGCAGCGTTTGCGAAACGGGCGTCGTGTTTCGCCGTGTCGGTTACGGCGCACTGCGCTGCGCTGTTCGCGCAGACCATTGCCTCCAGGCGACTGCCCCTGCCTCGCTCCCGTACAAGCTGCCCGGCCATTGCCACCTGCACCCAGCCATCGCCACCACATCTACCAACACTATAACTGTCGCCGCGTTAGACACATCCACAGTCTCCACCACTGTCGCTTCCGTCTCCTTGTCCGTCTCCTTGTCCGTCTCCTTGTCCGTCTCCTTGTCCGTCTCCTTGTCCGTCTCCTTGTCTGTCTCCTTGTCCGTCTCCTTGTCCGTCTCCTTGTCCGTCTCCTTGTCTGTCTCCTTGTCTGTCTCCTTGTCTGTCTCCTTGTCTGTCTCCTTGTCCGTCTCCTCCTTGTCCGTCTCCTCCTTGTCCGTCTCCTCCTTGTCCGTCTCCTCCTTGTCCGTCTCCTCCTTGTCCGTCTCCTCCTTGTCCGTCTCCTCCTTGTCCGTCTCGTCCTTGTCCGTCTCCTCCTTGTCCGTCTCCTCCTTGTCCGTCTCCTCCTGGTCCGTCTCCTCCTTGTCCGTCTCCTCCTTGTCCGTCTCCTCCTTGTCCGTCTCCTCCTTGTCCGTCTCCTCCTGGTCCGTCTCCTCCTGGTCCGTCTCCTCCTGGTCCGTCTCCTCCTGGTCCGTCTCCTCCTGGTCCGTCTCCTCCTGGTCCGTCTCCTCCTGGTCCGTCTCCTCCTTGTCCGTCTCCTCCTTGTCCGTCTCCTCCTTGTCCGTCTCCTCCTTGTCCGTCTCCTCCTTGTCCGTCTCCTCCTTGTCCGTCTCCTCCTTGTCCGTCTCCTCCTTGTCCGTCTCCTCCTTGTCCGTCTCCTCCTTGTCCGTCTCCTCCTGGTCCGTCTCCTCCTTGTCCGTCTCCTCCTTGTCCGTCTCCTCCTTGTCCGTCTCCTCCTTGTCCGTCTCCTCCTGGTCCGTCTCCTCCTGGTCCGTCTCCTCCTGGTCCGTCTCCTCCTGGTCCGTCTCCTCCTGGTCCGTCTCCTCCTGGTCCGTCTCCTCCTGGTCCGTCTCCTCCTGGTCCGTCTCCTCCTTGTCCGTCTCCTCCTTGTCCGTCTCCTCCTTGTCCGTCTCCTCCTTGTCCGTCTCCTCCTTGTCCGTCTCCTCCTTGTCCGTCTCCTCCTTGTCCGTCTCCTCCTTGTCCGTCTCCTCCTTGTCCGTCTCCTCCTTGTCCGTCTCCTCCTGGTCCGTCTCCTCCTGGTCCGTCTCCTCCTGGTCCGTCTCCTCCTGGTCCGCCGCCTCCTGGTCCGCCGCCTCCTTGTCCGCCTTCTTCTTTCCGGGAGAGGTGGTTCAGGGCATCAACTGATGTCATGTTAGTGACTCTGATCGGGTGGTCCTAGGTTCGAATCCCGACGGCGGCAGAATTTTCGACATTAGCTTTTAAACTAGGTCGAATTTAGTCGCTGTCTGGCCGTCCACCCTTCTCCACCTTCTCTCTGGTTCCACCGATCTAATATCGACTTCGGTGGCTCTAGACATCAATTGATGACACTGCTGTGCCTCTGACCGGGAGGTTCTACGGTCGGGTCCCGACGGTGATCGAATTTTCGACACTAACTGGATAGCTAGGTCGAATTCAGTTGCTGTCTGGAGGAGAATTCTAGCGGCCGGTTGCTCTGATCACTTCTTTTTCGTGGTTCCCCGATCAACACCAGGTGAATGCTGGAGCAGTATCTTAACGGACCACGCACTGCTCGTGCTATTTCCTTCTTCTTCCTTGTCCTATCCTCACCCCATTCATACACCCACTTACACTAACATGCATTACACTACCACACATGCCGGGAGACCGGTCGGGAGCTTAGAGCTTGTCCCGGCTGGGGTGGTGTCTTGCTGGTGGGAGATACCTGGCGGGGGAAACCCCCGGAAGACGACGATAGGTCAGCACAGGACCTCGCCAACCAGCGGGAGAATATCATCGCCAACTCCTGATAAAAACACATGCACTACACTTATGAAACTAATGACCTCAGTAGTTGACGCCTCCAGAATCACTAAAAATCAATCAATCAACCAACCAACCAACCAACCAACCGTCTCCTCCATCTCTACACCTCAGTCTTGCGGTCCCGCTCATTCTTCTGCCTCTGCCATTGCACCGACTCCGCTACCACTTACGCAGCCTCCACAGTATCCCCAGCCCTCGCTCACCCTGCCTGCTTTCATCTCCACTCTCGGCAAGGACTCCTCTCATTGCTCCCACGTTTCTGTCGCCTTCTTCCCCTCTGCCTCCATCTCATCCTCCTCTACCTCCACCGATTTCTTGTTCATCTCACTTTCTTCTCCTTCTCCGCCTCAGCCACCTCGGACAGTTTTATCACCACCCCAGCCTCTTTCCTCTCCGTCTGCATCCTCGCGGCACTTCTCTCACCGCCTTCACCTCCGCCTCTTGCATCTGCGATCCGCCTCCACCGCACACTCCTCCTCCGCCTCCTCCTCTTCTTTATACATCACCGGTACCGTCTCTGACTCTACCTTCGCCTTCCCCTGCGCATTCGCCTCTCCTTTCTACGCCACGTCCCGCCACCAACACAGACCTGTTCAACCCTCTTCCCTGGTCACCGTCCTCACCCCGTCCCCGCCACCGTCACCGCCTGCATCTCGAAGCCTTCTGCACTACTATCGCCAATGTCATCATCGCCGCTGCCTCTGTCATATGTAGCGGCCAAAAGTCCTAAAAATGGAGAAACCTCGATCATTCTCAACGACTGTGTCCTCTATTTGAACACTTGGCGTGGTCTTCCTTGAACCACGAGATGGTTGCGGCTACTTTTTTGAAGTCCATGTTCTTATGCTGCCTATTTCTTCTGCGTTTCTTGTTTTGTCTTGAATGTGAAAGCCTCTCTCTTCTGATAGTGCAGTTTGTAAGGTCGTAATTTGAGATTTAAATTGAACGATCAAATCATAGTAAAAAGTTACTGAATATTGTAAAATGAATAATCGTGCTATTGTTAATATTAGATGCTATTTTAGTGACAAGAAAAAAATACTCTTGTTAATATTCTTGTGATGTTTCTTTCACCTTCGAAGAGATTTTGTACATAGAAACATCTCGTTTAACGCAGGAACGTTATTTGAAGCACTATAAAACACCAAATTACAAAGTGAGGGTGAAAGTAGGTGAAACAAACCATGCTAAAAATAGTTCCGCTTATCATTTCATAAGCATCACGATGGCGTCTGTTTCTAACAAGTTATTAAAACGAACGCTATTTCCTTCGGCGACGTGTATCTCGACTAACGACGTGCACAACGCGTTCCTCTTTACGAGGTCTGCTCCGTCGTAATAGCTTTCTCAGCGACGCAGGTGCTGTGAAGCCAGACATCACCGGGGGTGCGAGGCGTAATGACGCAGGCTTTGTTGCGAGTTGCGCCCGGAAAATGGAGCGACGCCGACGTGGAAGCGGGCGCTCGCGGCCGCTTTTTGCTTCTGAACGCGCCCGAATGACAACACGCGACGCGAAACACCCACGCAAGCGACAGTATTTATTTGCGAAAGCGAGCAAGAGGGTGATTCGTCGCGGGGAAAGGGATTCGTTCGGAGCTCAGCCAACCTGCTGCTGTGGCAGAAGTCGACAAATAGCCTCGCATTGTTCCGCTGGGATTACGGGAAATTACGTCGCGTTCTGTCTTACTCGAAGGCTGTGAGTCTCTGTGGGACTCTAAAAGCGCGAATGAGTTCTAAATTGGTATACAGTGGCGTGATATGCAGTGTTGCAAACGAGTGGTTCACTTTTTGCGCTAATGGAGCAACTTATATTGAGATTTTTCGACTAGTTATTCCTGCTGAAGTGTCATACTGATTTTCTTTAAGAAGCGTTCAAAATCTTATTCAAAACTAGAATCTGTATGTAATAAAATGTTATTGTGATATCACAAATAAGGATTTGAACATTTTATTCTGGGAACATATTTTCTTAGATTTTTTTGTAGTTTGATTTGTTTTTTTTTTTTTTATTTTTAGATTCGATAAAGAATAAGACTGAAAATAATTACAAGCGTGTATGATAACAATCGAGCTATTGAGTATATTTTTCCTCTTGGGTTTAGCGTTCCTTGAAGTTTGAGGTTCCATGGAGTTGTAAGTTCACTTCCTGCCTGGCCAGTCAGAATCGCATGAGAGTTCGGAAAGTAGATAACTGAGAAATCTGTTTAAATATTTAGGATTTTGGAGCCGTAAACCTAGAAGTTTGTGGTTCGTTAATAGCGTTTTTTTCTCTGACCTATACATTATTAATTCTACATACTAAATCATTAAACATTCACAACGAAGTCTCGTATTAGTCTCGTGGAACCTGAACGAGATGGATCAATATTACAAGATAGTGACTGAAACATCTCAAATGTGAGAGTAGTCAATAAACTACATCTCAATCAATTCTCAAACCTCAATCAATTCTTTCCCATCCAACTCTCTCTCTCTCTCTCTCTCTCTCTCTCTCTCTCTCTCTCTCTCTCTCTCTCCCCCTCTCTCTTTCCCTCTCTCTTTCTCTCCCTCTTTCTCTCTCTCTTTCTCTCTCTCTTTCTCTCTTTTTCTTTCTCTCTTTCTCTCTTTCTCTCTTTCTCTCTTTCTCTCTTTCTCTCTTTCTCTCTTTCTCTCTTTCTCTCTTTCTCTCTTTCTCTCTTTCTCTCTTTATCTCTTTATCTCTATCCATCTAATCTATTAATCACTCCTCTCTTTCTGTCTTTCTCTCTTTCTCTCACTCTCTTTCTTTCTCTCTTTCTCTCACTCTTTCTTTCTCACTTTCTCCTTTTCTCACTTTCTCTTTCTTTCTCTCGTTCCCTCCTTCTCTCTCTCTCTCTCTCTCTCTCTCACTCTCTCTCTCTCTCTCTCCTCCCTCGCAGGTATATACATACAGATCTACATTTACAATATGCTTCGTCATTTGAAAACGTGAAACTGCTGTAATGGTAAAAGGAAATAAATTCACTGCCGTTATTGGTAAAAGGCTTTAAAAAAATATTGAGACTTAAATGCCTGGTAACATGAAACTTAAAATGAATGCGCTCTTGCCAATCAGAGAACAGCAAAGGAATTAAATAAGCTTCAAATACAAAAATTAGACTCGTCTTTTCAAAAGCACGTTTTACGAAGTCGTGTATGATGGAACATACCGACAGACAGAATTTTAAAAATAGCAACAATCCCCAATTCATATTCTTTACCTATTTACAACTTTTTCTGGAAAATATGATTATAATAAACTTAATAACAAAGAACTCTGAAGAAAATATGCGATGTTCATTCAATAGACTCCTATGTTCGTCGTTGTTGGTATGAAATAAACCCTTCAGAGATGATCGCGTGGGAAATAAGAAGCCGGCCAAATTAGGTTCATTGTGACAAAACTCTGGTTGCAGAGGTTTAATGCTGCAGATAAAATGACAAACGCACAACATTACTGCAGAGGACGCAGCAATGCCAAGGTTTAAACCTGTAGAAAAAAACAAAGCAACGACAACTACTAATACGTTGCAGCAGGTGACGATGCAGAGATATGGAATATGAACGGAAATACCAGTACTAT
The DNA here is from genome assembly GCA_011170035.1 of Teleogryllus occipitalis. NCBI lineage: Eukaryota > Metazoa > Arthropoda > Insecta > Orthoptera > Gryllidae > Teleogryllus > Teleogryllus occipitalis. The sequence continues at coordinate 343 of BLKR01009886.1, read as the reverse complement.
GACGACGACAACCAATGGTGACAACGAAGTAAAATTAGTGTCATCGATGGAGACGATGGACGACTGGAAATTTGATGCTGACGACGACAACGACGTCGTGCGACGTCCGTCCTCCGTCGCGAGCTTTTTAATTCCCCTCATTTATGTGCAGTAAAAGACACGGCAGGTCTTTTGTGCTGCCTTGGGAAAGACGCGCAGCCTTGTAATCACGCGCTCCGTTCAAATTACATTTTCACAAACGAGACACCGCGCAGTAGGCTTCCAGCGGCCCCCGCCCCCCCCCCCCCCCCCCCCCCCCCCCCCCCCCCCCCCCCCCCCCCCCCCCCCCCCGCCCCCGCCGCCC